>JAYMSW010004604.1:0-10822 GCA_036897725.1 Erodium texanum | reverse complement strand
TTTGTGGGGGCGGCACACATTAGTCTCGGCGGCGAGATTGAATGAGAACTAAGTATTGGAACTGTAGGTGTGGACCTGCTCTTGTTCTCTATAGTGTTACAATTACAGCTCCTGCTCCAAACTAGACTGACGCGTTGGGCTTCAAAATTGGGCTCCTTATTTGGGCTTCTTCTTCATGCTTTTGTTTTGATACTGGGCTTTGGCCTTATGTTTTTATATGTGTTTCGATCGGTCTTTAGGACTGGGCTTTATTGAAGCACTACTGTGTGAAATGTGATAGGTTCTCTATAACAAATTAGAGAAGACATGAACCTAAGCGATAAATAGCGGTAAAAAAGTGTTTTCATGTTTTATGTTTTAGCAAGCCGAGGTTTTCATGCTTCGAGTGGTGAAAGTCGAGTCCCTCAAGTAATCATTCCGAATAATGTTTTTGGTAGGGTAAAATTTATGACGAAAAGACTGAAATCCGTCACACAAGCTGTTTGAAAAGCATTAAACATGAAAACATTTTTTTTATCATCCTCCCTTATGTAGTTTGGATGATTATGAAAATGTAGGTATCACGTGAGAGTTTTAGTTGCGTTTTATATCAATTTTGACTCAGACTGTTTATTTGAAGGACTCGATTTGCACTGTCTAAAATAATAATATGATGGCTACAACCTACTCGAACACAAAACATAAAAACATTTGTTTGCCATTATCCCTAAAACAGCTTATAATAATCATAAGATGGAAAAGAACACAAATAATTCAACAAATTTAGAATCCATGAACTAAACTCAAGCACAATTCACAAGCATGTCTGAAGATGAAACTATAGACATTTCATTCAAACTACTTAATTGCCATAGATTCAGCTACAGTTCACAAACTACTTAATTGACTAAAACAATACTGGAGATAGTAGAGACTGCACCAGAACTTCAATTTTTCACAAGCTTCCTAGCCATTCTTTGTACAAATTCATCATCCATCACTTGCAGCACAAGGCACGATTCTTCTCAGTTCGAGTAACCGATCCACCCGACTCACTCACTTTCATGCGCTTCCCAAGGCACGCTGCGACCGCGCCTCCTCTTCATCCTCACCTGAGAAACTAAGGATTGCATAGGTTCAGACAAAAGGAACATAAGAACAGAAGTATTCTCAAAAATCACACCTTTGAAGATGGAGGAGGTAATGAAGCACGCCTCTGAGGTTCTTGAACTTCTTGAAGCTGCTTCGCCATCTCCTTCAGAAGCTCTAACTGAGTCTTCTCCCTCTCACTACTCTCCACCAATACACTCAGCTTCTCTTTCCCGTCTTTCACAATCCTCAGCATTTCTCTCAACTGCTCAACTTCAATACCGTCCTCTACCATCTCCGGTTCATAAAGATCTCCCTTTTTCTCCTTGTGAAGCTCCATTTTATCGTCAATGACATGAACATCATGCATAATCGGCTCCACAGCTATCATGGAACTAAAAAGATTCTTCCTTAATTGTTCCTCGCCTTCTCCATTAAAGTTAGCATTTTTCAAATCATCCTCTAACGGTTTGTCTCTTGAAGAACTCATCCCCCTATAAGCTTCAAGCTCCTTTTCCAAGAAATGATTCTCTCTCTCCTTCCTCATCAAGATCTCTTTCAAAACACTCATCTCATCTTCATCGTGAGCAAATTTTTCCTCTATCAGCCTCTGATACTGCATCGCTTCCATTTCAAGCGAAGCTTTTTCCTTCTGTAAACGCAATATCATCGCCATTGCTTCATCAGTGGCACTTGCTGCAGCAGCTCTCTCTTTTTCCAGTTCTAGCTGCAGAGCCATACAAGCGGCTCTCTCTTCCTCGAGTTCCCGTTCTAAGGTTGTGATTGTTTTTGCTTCATTGACAAATATCTCTGGCTTGTCTTCGGTTTTGGTTTCGGGTTTGCCAACAGAAGATGCATCTTCATCCTTGCTCTCCTCAAATGATAGAGTCCGTTGCAAGCTATACCAAGATCTTTCACTCATATCAATGCTGGTTGGGGAAACTCCACATCCTAAAATTAAATAATCACAAAGATCAACATAGCAAATCAAGTTAATAAGATCAAACCTCGAGACTACAACGCTATGTCACTTAAAGATAACCAGAAATCACTGAGTGCAGATGAGTCAACATACGTTATATTAGACTATACTCTAGAAATCACAGTCCTTGAAGTTTACATAAATCTAAGGGAAAATCTCATTAAGCTACCCCTAAGTATGCACCATTCTCATCAACTAACTACCCATAAGTTTAGATAGTTTTTGACAACCCCCTTATGTTTTTTTCAGTCTCATTTTATCCCAATTCCGTCAACTTTTGGGTGTGAAGTGATAAAAATACCCTCATGAAAAGGGCATTTTCATCGTTTCACACCTACAATTTCACGGAATTGGGATTCGACTGAGATTAAAAAACTTAGGGGTTGTCAAAAAAAATACTTAAGGATAGCTATTTGAGATTTTCCCTAAATCTATTTTTTTTTACAACAACATGAGCATTGTTTCAATTGCAATCTTGAATACATATTAAATATAAAATCTCTAGCATAGATATGACAGAAGTATAAACATTAAAATCACAGAAATCAAAATTTAGGCTCATTGTGCATGTTTGTACCTTGAAGATTGTCTTCTCCTCCATCAACATGACCTGAACTTTGGTTGATCTCATTCTTCATGTCACTTCCGTTGAGAGGAAAAATCTGAACCGACCTTGAACTCTCAGGCGATAAAACAGTGGAGAATTTCCCATATTCAAGCCTCCTCCGGCGCCGAACTCCACATCTTTGCTTCTGGTGCATAGACCTCTTCCCCTTAGTATCATACCCACTTTCTCTATTACCCAAATTTCGTGTGACCATACCAGAAACCGAACCACATGATGCTTCGCCCTCTTCCTTATTCAGATTCAGATTCAAATTGCTAGCTTGATCATTGGACAGAACATGATTGAAAGGGAACCTACTCTTAGCACGCATTTGAACATAACAGATGATCCTTAAAGGCCATTCAACAAACAGATTGTGCAAGCACAAATCCTTGTTCTGGTACCCAAAAATACCAGTACAAGGACATGGCATGTAGAGTCCGAAAAGATTGCAAACTTTTGAACCTAAGAAGACCAGAGCTGATCCACATAGAAGGAAATAAGCTAGAACAAGATCGAAAAAGGATCCAACTATACCACCCAAAGTCCATGAATGGGTTGCCCCCAAATCCACCATGCTTCTTCCAAATCTCTATTTTGTCATATAGTTTCCAGAAACCTAACAACAATCACAAGAACAAAATGCTGAGATCCCACAACGAAAAAAGACGAGCATTATCAATTTCTACTAATCTAGGTGTGGGAACAAAAACAATAGCACAAACTCACCCACAAGAGTAAATTTGAAAGCTTTACTAGTTCTACTGATTTGGGTATGAATAATCAACAAAACAACAGCACTCACAAGAACAAAACAGAAAACGCCATTAGTTTACTGATTTGGCTATGAATAATCAACAAAAACAACAGCACTCACAAGAACAAAACTGAAAACTTCACTAATCTACTGATTTGGGTATGAATAATCAACAAAAACAACACCCACAAGAGAAAAACTGAAAACTCCATTAATTTACTGATTTGGGTATGAATAATCAACAAAAACAACAGCACCCACATGAAAAAAATCTAACCTTTAGTAGTTTACTGATAAGGGCAAGCAAATCCAGCCACAAAATATGAACACCCACGAAATTGCAAGCTTTTTATCAGTTCTAAAGCTTTGGGTATAAGCATTCATCAACAAAACCTAAGACCTATGAGCACATGAAGAGCCTAAGGAGAATAAAAAACTCTCAAGATTCTCCACGATGTGGAAGCAGAAAATAATCACAGACACATGCTTCAGCATGTAGTAATCATTAAAAAAAATCACAAATTAAATAGCGTACGTGTGCTGGAAATTGAGAAGCATAAGCAACCCGAACGAGAAATTAAGGCCTGATCGTGCTGAGGTCAACTGAGATGCGTGAGAAACTCAGATGCAGACCTGGGTTTCAGCTGATACTCCGATTATAGCCAAAATGTCCGAGAAAGTTCCGATTTTTAGCAGATGATCTTCACTTTCCCGTATGAACAAAACAGGTAAATTCATTTGTCAAGACAGCGAAATGGGAAGTGGGACCCATTCGGCTTTAAAGGTGAGTAGGAAAGGAGCTTGATACAGATGAAAACATGATGATGGTCATCGTCTTGGTGACACTGCTTTCCGGAAGGATAGAATCTTCTAAAACGACGCCGTTCCGATCGGAACAAAATATCAATTCTCACCGTCATCGTCGAAAATAGTAATGTGTTTTAATCGGTTTTAGTAAGTACTAAATTTGGCTACAGTGTACGAGTAAATATTTAATTTATTTATAGTTTTATTTTAAAATATAATTTATTTGTAGTTACTTTAGAACAAAGTGTAAATTCATGGTTAATGAAACACTTTCGAGATCATCTTAGAACAATTTTCTTATGCATTACTGGTATAAATTTTGAAAAGTTATAGCAACACGTTTAGCACATTGGTATATTTAAAACAATCTAGATAATTAAAAGCTACACATAATCAAGTTTCATTTTCATCCTCTTCAATTGTGCAAGTAATCAACTATAACATTGGCTGAAATTTCATCAGGAACCAAAACAAAATAACAATTGGTCATATCGAAGAAAATCACATAAAACAGTTGAGAAGAAGAAAAAAACAGAACATAACTTCCATCAGATTATGGGCTCCAAGTTTTCCCTAATAAACAGCAAAACAGAGTAAATCCTTGACAAAACTGAACTAGGTAGTCATGTAATTTTCAGTAGGTGACACTAGCAAGTACTTCGAGCTGAGAGCCGAGCTTCTCCTCTGCAACCTTCTCAGCCTTGACTCTGAGCTTGTTGAGCTGCTTCTTCCTCTCATATGCAACTTGGGCCCTCTCCTTTCTCTTCTTCTCGAGCTCCTGCAGGTTTACCATGATTAGAAAACACAATTCGTAAGCAGTAATTACTTTATAGTTACCTTGTAATAAGAGACTAAGCAATGTTTTAATCTACATTGTTTGCTTCACATTTAAAGCCATAGACAATGATAGAGACGCCAAAAGCGAGAGATAAGTGACATCTAAACAAATGTTAGAGACCGGATAAGCCTTTACACAGTTGATTGGGGATAGAAACTAGCACCCCGAGTTTCATTATTCACATTTAAATCTCATATTATAGTACTAGAAGTAGAGAAAATGAAACTCCAATGATGACTCATAATTCATTTGCAAATAGCAATGTTATAATAATACTCATACAAAAAAACACTTAACCAAAACATACAATCTAAATTTTATTCAGATCTAAAAGTCAAATGCAGATAAATAGCCCATGCATGCTACAACATATCATTATAAACCCTTCTCATCACATATAGAAGAATTTTTAGCAACTAAAAAAAACTACCACGAAATGTAATAATGCATCATTCAGATTCCTCCCATACAACTAGTCTTAATAGCAAATGCATAATTTGACAGAACTCAAATCAATGATATCTCCCTAGATACAAAGCCTCCCAAGTAAAATGTAAGTCTACAATATAACTCATCTTACCCCATATACAATTGCAAGAACAAGATATTAACAAAACAAGTCATAAACATGTAATTACACTTTATCATTGACTCATAACCATCTAAAATTCAAGCTAATTGCAACCTCATGGAAATGTTAAGCAAAGCATAAAAACTAAGAAAAGCTGAAGACAGTTCAATTTCAAGTTGCACATAGGAAGTGTAAGCTCACCTTGATTGTCTCGTAGTGGTTCCACCCAACCTCGGATGACAGGCGACCCAACAAACAGTACTTGTGTCCCTTCTGAAGCCTCAAGACCCTGATTTCAAATTTCAACACGAACCAAAATCAAATTATATAAGAATCAATATACCAATTAACGCCAAAATCAAACAGCATGGTAAAAATACTCACTTGAGTGCATCAGGAATGACCATCCTCTTAACCTTGTCATACGGTGTAGGAACTCCTTCATACACCTTCAAACGAGCAAGAGCAGCTGCTCCACGCTTGGTCTTGTGTGGAATCATCCTAGATCATTGCAAACAAACAATCAGAACCCAGATCAAGGATACTACATTTTCAATTCAGAAAACTTTATTTTCCCGGTAACCAAACAAACATTTGGAGAATAGATTACAAACCCGCGAACGGTACGCCAGAAGATCTTCGCGGGAGCGCGGAAATGGATGGGGCCGTGAGACGGCTTGGTGTTCATGCGCTTGCGGAGGAAGCGCAGGTACTTCATCTTCTGCCGGACGAGACCGCCGGAGAGGCAAATCTCTTCGCACCTCACCACCACTACCTTCTGTCCGTTCAGCAGCTCCTTCGCCACTATCGATGCTAGCCTCCCCAGCATGTGGTGTCGCGCGTCAACCACCACCCTCTTCGCCATGATTCCCGATCCGGACACCATTGTTGCTCCTCTCTGCTTCTGCTTCTCTCCTCTCTCTCTCCCTCTCTCTCTCGAGCTCGATGATGATGGAGGCTATATGAGTAAAGTGAAGAAGGCTAGGGTTTATGTTCCTCTCCCGTGATCTCCGTCCAGTTCGATCAAGTGACGAGTTAAAAAAAAGGCCTATAACACTATTGGGCCTGTACTGTGAGATCTGTAAGTTATGAGCCTATTCTTTGAAGATTTTCAGCCCACTAACGAGTACAGCCCAACCCATTTATTGGTAATCATGTCATTTTCAACAATCTTGGTAAGCTAGTGACATTTAAGCCTTTTTGTTTGAATATTAGTAGGGGATAAAAATATCAATACTTCTTTCTGTGGACCTTATTAAATAAAAATAAAATAAAAAATCTCTACCCTACAATATAAAAAAATCATCCAATCTACCATTTTTCATTTTTTGTAGATATAAATTGTTTCGTAACATTGTTAATATTATAAAATTTGTATGTTGACTTGAATTTTCATTAATAGAGTTTGGTATTTTCAGTCAAAAACGTTATTAAATTATATGATATATATGTATAAAATAATTAAAAACATGTAAAAGGTAATTTGATCTCTGTATTTGTTAAAAACATATCATTCTTGATCAAAATTTTACCGAAATTAAACATATATTTATGTGAAAATGAAGTTTGGTATTTTCAGTCAAAAACGCTATTAAATTATATGAAATATGTATAAAATAATCAAAAACATGTAAAAGGTAATATAATCTCTGTATTGTTAAAAACATATCATTCTTGATCAAAGTTTTACGGAAATTAAACATACATTTGTGTGAAAATTAAACTTTTGTTGTAACAAATTATTTGCACAAGACCAAGAGTGCACGTAATTTCTGTATATACATTATTTTTATTTTATACGTCACTGAATCTGTTCTACCGGTTAATTGTATAAAGTCAACTAAAACTGATAAATAAAAGAAAAGTTTCTAGAACCACCATGGGCATGTGGAGGCCACACGTAATTATGACACAATAATTAACAATTATAAATTAAAACAGTTGGTTGGTGAGTGAGAAATCCAACAAATACACACCCATCTTCTCCAACAACCTCGTGCCTCTCCTCTGCGACTCTTCAGCTCTGTGCTGCTCAGATTCACAGAGCAGCTAAAAGGGTAGCTAAATTTGCCTGCTTTTTGATATTTTAAGTTCGATGGGTGGAGAGGGCAAGGTCTACACTCTTTCTGAGGTTGCTGAGCACAACAATCCCAAGGATTGCTGGCTCGTCATCGACGGCAAGGTAATTTTTGGTTTCGGGTTTTGCATTTGTTTGCTATGCATTGGAGTTTATGAATGGTGTTGTTCTGATCTGGGTCTGATGGAAATTGAAGTTTTATTCTATTTTTTGTGGGCTTTATGCAGTTTTAGTTTCAATTAAGCTGCTTTATTGCTTGCTTAGTGCAGATTTTCATAGGTTTTTGGTTATTGTGATGAGCTTGTTGTTGTTTTAGCCTTGGTTTGGTTTCTGGGTTCTGGTTACTGTGCTGAACTGAACTATAGTTGGTATTGTTTTGATTTGTTGGTATGTTCTGGTAGTTTAAGTTTAATCATGTTTGTTTCTATATTGTGCTTTGCCATTTGGGTTTAGAATCTGAGGGTACATTTTGTATAGATTGTATTATCTGAACACATATAGATCTCATCAAGATATGATTTGGACTTAGCTGATTCTCCTAGATTGTATTATCTGAACACGTATGATTCTCATAAATTCAATGAATCAGCATCAAAGCAATATATAAATAACTCGTTGTGCCCTTTATTCGGTATGTTGAATCCATAGCCCATTACTCGATTGGTTCAGACATAATTTACTATGTTTGGCTTTGAAATCTAAGCAAGATCAAACTTTTGTATTGCACTTTAATAGTTTGACTCAAAACCTAGTAGTGGGAGCCATATTTACTATGCATCTCGAGTTCTATACATGGACGCATTGCCTTGTTTCTATGAACCTTGTATTGGAGCTGAATTTATTTCAAGAACCCATTTATTCGTGTAGGATCACTTAGATTCATTTCTTACGATCTCTGAGTCGTTGGCGATTTTATTGTGTCAAGTTCTTGTAACAATCAAGGGATGTTCATCATATCAACCTTGCTAATCATGCTTTTTACTGATAAAATATACTTCAGTTTGCATAATTATATAGCATACTTACATGTAATGCATTGAAACAGGTATATGATGTAACGAAGTTCTTGGATGATCATCCTGGCGGCGACGAGGTTCTCTTGTCAGCCACAGGTACAAGAAAAGCAGTAACATTCTCAGCATTTAACACATTCCTCATTAGCACTCAACTCTGATCTCTATCACCATTCTCATTACAAATCATTGTATGCTTTTGTTTTCAGGGAAGGATGCAACAGATGATTTTGAGGATGTGGGCCACAGCAGCGCTGCGAAAGCAATGCTGGAGGAAATGCACGTTGGAAACATCGATTCAGCAACTATTCCCACAAAGACCGAGTACACTCCTCCAAAGCAGCCTCAGTACAACCAGGACAAGACAAGCGAGTTCGTCATCAAGCTCCTTCAGTTCCTTGTCCCTCTGGTTATCTTGGGCTTGGCTGTGGGCGTGCGCTTCTACACCAAAGCTGCTTGATTGCAGACTGCGATGAAATAGAATTCGATACAAAAAAATGAAAATACAAGTAAGATCCTTGATAATAAGGTTGTATTAGGGATCAATAAAACTGCTGCTCTTGTCTCCCTATGTTATGTTGCCCTTTCACCTAGTATATGTTGTTGATAAAAGAAGAAGCTGCATTGTTTTTGTCCATCTTTGTGATCTCGTCTCAATGTCATACTACAGTTGTACATCTAAGTGAATCAATGTATTTTGCATACTTATTATGTCTAGAGGATGTGAATTATATCACAACTTAATAAGTATTTTGACATCTTCGTCTATCAGTTTAAATATTGAGGTGCACCAAGTTTTAATGTATTATGTCACACATTCAGATTATGACACAAACCGCTATTGCTAATAAAAAAAAAAATGGTATACCCCACAAGTTAAAGACATGTCTCTTTATTTTTAGAATCTTTACATTTAAAAGATATGAATCATATCATCACTTGATAAATATCTTGAAATCTTCACTTATCAATTTAAATATTAAGATAAATTAACTTTTTAATATGATATAACCTGTAATAGATTCTGACACTTACCTCACTAACCAATTTCATGTCTGATTATTTTAGAACATATTCATTGGTTTTTTTTTAGAACATATTCATTGTTAATAACGTAAACTATGATACTGTGAGATTTGAGCAAGTGGCAATCCATTATATTATTGCCTTTCTAATCTGTGGTTGGTATTGCTTTTACTAAGAATCTGTCTCTGTCTGTAAAGCATGTTGCGTCCTATAATGAAACTGTACCGCCTAATCTGTTTGTTTCTCGAGAAACTTGCCGAATCAGAACCCAAAAGATAAGAACAAGACCGGAAACCACATCGAAGGATAGCCACAACATTTCCAAAACAAGAGAAAAAGACAGAATTCAAATACCCCCCCTAGATCCCGAGACCATTATCTTATAAAAAAAAACAATTGTCAATGTCCAAAGATTTTTCCTCGTACCAATCGCCAGGTTCTTTGTTACTCTCCGAACGAGAACAGATTATAAAAGAAAGTTACATAAGATGTTCCAAACCCAAACATGTCAGCAATGCCAGCTACTGCTAGAGAAGAAGGTGTGCTCAAGCTGGTGTACCCGGGCCGGCGCGTGGAGATCCACCGCGAACCCGTTTCGGCTTCCGATGTCATGAAGAAGAATCAGAGGCACAGCGTCGCGAGCCCGGACGTTTTCGAGCGTCCGTGGCTCGTGGTCCGGGGGCTGGGGGGGCGGCCCGAGCCTGTTCTGTTCCCCGTAGAAGTTTTCTTAATCGTGCCGAACCGCACGATCCATAAGTTAAAAAAAGAGTATCGAACACGCAACAACAGATCTTCAAATGAACCGAAGCACCAATTGTCCTCGCGAACGAGTCAGCTTGGGAGAGATACGGACAAGAAGGTCAAGAGGCAATCCCAAGTTGGGTGTGAAACCATTGGTAAAGAGAGAAATTACATAACTGCCATCGCGGGCTCTGGAGCTCGGGTCAGATTATCTTCTGAGGCTGAGGATCATAGGATTGGTATCGCGGGCTCGGGAGCTCGGGGCAGATCGTCTTCTCGGGCTGAGGAGAGTGGCGGGTTGGTAGGGGTAGGTGGTGGGGAGGGTTAGGGTAACG
>JAYMSW010004603.1:0-10823 GCA_036897725.1 Erodium texanum | reverse complement strand
CTCGTGTATGTTGAAATATTAGGGTGTCATGTGAATTTCAGTCATAGGTTAGGGGTGCATTTGTAAATTGCCCAATTATTAATAAAAGCAACAATTTCTGAAGCACCTGAATTGGAATTGTGCACATGTTCTTGCCAAATTGTTGGAGTAGGTGTATTCCATTCATACAATTGAGCTCCAAGGAGAGATGCAATAATGTGAATGGTTGCCTGCAATATGAGAGAACTTTTTGAATACCAATGGAGCATCAAATTTAGGACAAAAAACTTCTGTGCTCAAGTAACACGAAAGCATGAAGAACCATCCTTAGAGAATACAATAAAAAGTAAGGTGGCAAATAAAAGAGCAACATCATACAGATTTCCCAACTCCAGCTTGCCCAGTGATGACGAGTACATGTTTAGAAACTGCTTCCTGTAAGGCATGGCAAAACGAATAAGATGCTGAGATTCCATAAGGCAATAGCACATTATAAATTCTCATACAAAAAAAAAATCCACGCATAAGCTGACAATCAAAAAGAGCATTCAAACTCTCCTAAAGTTAGAGTATAGCCTACAAAGGAGACATTATTTTGCTTTGGATAGTATCCCCCAATCATAAACATGAGTCATTCTTTAAAAATAAAAAACACTGCATACTCCAAACACTAGAAGAAAAGGTTTTACTTTGGCAAGCACTTCTCTTTGGTACCATTGATGGATTATACTAAAGTAATGCTAAAAACATTGTAGAGGAAATCATTTCTTCAAAACAGAAAGAACTTAAAAGCAGCGGACTAAGGTTAGACCCTCGGGATACCAACCTAACATGGAACTCACAAAAGACAAGAAAATCCTAAATCGAGCAAAACTTCAAAACCTGCTCTCCTGATGTGATATAGAAACCCAATCCACTAAGCCAACGGTAACAGAAATACCTTGGGTTTTCTCAATCTTTCTTCAAACCACACCTTCACTTCTTCAACCTGAAGATACAATGATAACATATATGATATATCGGTATATTTTCGCAGCTGCAAGGCAAACTCAAGAAGAAAGAAAATTGACCTTCTTTTTGTGAACAGCAAGCTCTTCCAAGGAACAAGGTTTGTATTTGTCAACCCATAACTCTTTTGCATCAGTCCGTCTGGTACCTGATTAATGTTTCACTGACATTTAGGTTTAAGACCCCACTAGCAGACAATACAAGAACATAAAAAGGGAAAGAAATTGAAAAGACAATCAATGTACAGGACCAGCTTATAGAAATTCAGATATTAACAACGATGATTTAGAACATAACTTCCATACACTCAATTCAACATAAACATTATAAAGGCATATGCTAGCAATTTAGTTGCTATTGATTTTTTGAGTCAATCATAATTAAGAATAGCGGCAGTTAACAATCATTCAAGGACATGAAACTATAAGCTGCATGCTGTATCAGTTTGGTTTGGAGAAACCATAATAAAAGCATACCAGCAGATACCTTGAGACCAGTGAACTCTTCATCAACATTTTCCCAAAACAAACCAGCCTGCATAAAATGGAACCCATACACAAACAAGTTATACCACTATCTCAAGTTCAAATCAAAATTCAGTACATTGCAATTTGCAGTATTCGAATTAAGACTCTGAAATTTTCATTTCCTACAGAACCAGACACAACTACTGAACTACATTGCTTAATGGATGCTAGAGGTAGATTTCAACTCACACACATTTAGCTGAAACGGCTCCATTCTCAGCATTTTATTATTATCCATAAAAAAAATCACTAGTTAAATAATGAGAGTTTAACACAATTAGCATTTTAACTAAAGGCAACAATTGAACTATATACAAATAAAACCAAACCCTACCTCATCTGCAACACGAGATCTTTTACATGATTGAGATCGAGAATCCGAAATGCGAGCTTTCTTCGCAGCTCTAGGGTTCGTTCGAGTAACAGGCAACCTCGATTTCGGCTTCGAATAGCTCCTATTTGAAGGTTTCTCGTCCTCGTCGTCCGACGACAGTACGACAACGTGGTTCCTCTTCGCCATCGCTTCCAACCACCAGAAACCCTAAGTCCAGGGTCTGATACGTAAAAACCGATCTCGCGAAACCTCCATGGCTAGCAGATCCTTCACTGATTCGACAAAACAGTCGCAGCACTACTCAGCACGCAGCTCCTCGAATCCGAAACAAGACGATGTGATTAGAAGGAGAAGAACAGTAGAGGTTGCAGATGCACTGAGAATCGAAAAATGGGAGGTTTAGTGGTTGCAGAGAGGATGCTATGGCGGGTTTCGAAAAAAACGCGGGGTTTAGTGCGGAGAGAGATTGGGGGTTGGGCGAGGCGTATCAGGGAAGGAGAGTGGTGTTATGCTGTATCGCAAAGCAGCATTATTCGATGAGTAGGCCAATCTAGACCGTTGATTTAGATTGACGTCTGGTGGTGGGCCAATATTGGGCCTCAATTCATTATGGGCTCAGACTACTACAAAATATGCCTTATGTTGGCCTTCTGGTAGGGAACATAATTTTTGTCTACTAGTGATAGTGGACACTTAGTATTCATAATAAGAAAAAAGAAAACGATAAATAAATATATAAAATGTGTGTTTTTGTGTAACTACAAGTTCCATAACAAGTCCTGACTTTCTGGTATTTTATGGGAAATGGATGGACTACAAGCTACCTAACATAAAAAATAATCATCAACCTTTCAGATTTGTAGCAAATTTTTAGGTAGGGTCCATTGCTAGTCAATTATTAACAAAGTTAGCAATTTATTTTTTTTAGATTTTGAATAATTAATTCAATATTTAAATTATTTTTTGATCACTATCATTAGTCAATGCATAATCGGCTAAATTTTAATTAATAAAAATAAATTCACCTAATATGAATGTATTTGTACTGAATTGATACATCACGTGTATATAATTATTTTTATAATAAACGAAACCAACAATATTTCAAAATAGAGCGAGAAAGCCACGTCACCTAAACTTCCTGATCAACGATTCACTGAACGTTCGTCACCTAACCACAATCGTCGGCTTCATCTTCTTCCCCCTAGCGCGCATATACAAAAGGTTAATTCCAATTTCCATACGCCAACAAATCTACAGTCTTTCTCTATCTCTTCCTCACCTACCACAATTCCATGGCTGCGACCACCACCACCAACCCCTTCTCTCTTTCCCTCTCCGCCAAGCCCTCCACCTCCCTCGCCAAGCCCTCCACCTCCGTCTCTCTCCGATCCTCCTTCGTCCCTTCCCCGGCCTCTATTGAGCTCGGCCGTGTAGCGGTTTCCGCTCCGGTCGCGACGAGGGCGAGGACCAAGGTGTGCGCTAGCTCGACTCTTATGGACCAGGCCGTGAGCAATTCCAATGCGCCCACTATTGTTGATGTCAATTTGGGTGATCGGAGCTATCCGATCTATATTGGATCCGGCCTTCTTGATCAGCCCGAACTACTCCAGAGGTACTCACGCTCGATTTTACATTTCTAGTGTTCTTTTAATTTTCTCATTTGGGAGTATTTTGTGTGAGAGAGCAGGTTGGGATTTGATAAATCAAGTTGCTATTGTTGGTTCCATTAAGGTATATGACTCAGTTTGGGTGCTGGGAAAATGTGGGAACAGAAAATTTGTGGGTAAATGTCGATTATTTTTGCCGAACCTAACATAAATGTTACATCCAGCTGAGCCATAGATGAGTTTATAGCACAATTGGGTTGAATTTTTCTTTTAGGACAATACTCATTGGAGTGAAGTTAGTGCCTTTCAGCTAGCAAACATGGTTGACTTGCTCTAAGCAAAGATGACATCTTAGCTCTATAAAACTAATTGGGATTTTTCATTGAAGTATTGACTCAGGCTTTACATGAATCTGTTATCTTTTGATAGGCATGTTCATGGCAAGAGAGTTCTTGTGGTCACCAACAACACTGTTGCACCTCTATACTTGGACAAGGTTATTGATTCTTTGACTAAGGGGAACCCCAATGTTTCAGTTGAGACAGTGATCTTACCAGATGGTGAGAAGTATAAGGATATGGTTAGTATTTTGGATGCTCAATGTTTTGAATATAAGTCTTTCTTTATCAGGGATTGATGGGTTATTTTTGTTTTTACAGGATACTCTCATGAAAGTCTTTGACAAGGCCATTGAATCACGTTTAGATCGCCGAAGCACATTTGTTGCACTTGGAGGTGGGGTCATCGGTGACATGTGTGGATATGCTGCTGCCTCTTTCCTTCGTGGTGTTAATTTCATTCAGATTCCTACAACTGTTATGGCCCAGGTTTGTTGGCTGCTCATGACTTTTTTCCATCAACCATGCATTATTTTTTAGCATCTCTCTGGTCTACTTCTTTTTCCCTTCCAGGTGGACTCTTCTGTTGGGGGAAAAACTGGCATAAATCACCACCTCGGGAAGAACTTGATCGGTGCTTTCTACCAGCCTCAGTGTGTGCTTATAGACACTGATACACTGAACACATTGCCTGACAGAGAATTGGCATCAGGGTTTGCTGAAGTTATAAAATATGGGCTCATCAGAGATGCTAAATTTTTTGAGTGGCAAGAGAAGAATATGCCAGCGCTGATGGCAAGGTATGAAATACCCATCAAAGAACTTCATATGAATCTCCAGTGAACATCTTATTTGTTCTCAAACATGAATTTGAAAAAGGAACTGTTCAAAGCTTTCTGGCATTTCTCCATTGGGATAAACTGGGCTGTTCATGACCCTCTGGTATCTCTGGCTTTGCATTTACTGTAGTGATGGCTCGTGTTTAATTATTATGGTTCATTGCAGGGACCCAAGTGCACTGACTTATGCCATAAAGCGCTCATGTGAAAACAAGGCTGAGGTTGTGTCCTTGGATGAGAAGGAGGGTGGACTGAGAGCAACTTTGAACTTGGGTCATACTTTTGGTCATGTGAGATAATCTGTCAAAGCTAGCTTTTCTTTCATACTTTGAACTTTATTCATTCATGATTCTACCTCAGAAAGAAAAAAATCCACCAAGATGCAAGTTTTGTTTGCAATTTGTGAAAATATAGCCTTTTAGGACTCTTCAACTATCACCTGATTCCACATTTTCCAATTTTCTAATTTTACTTTCCTCATCCGGAACATCTCATTTTCAGGCAATAGAAACTGGGCTTGGCTATGGAGAATGGCTCCATGGAGAAGCTGTTGCAGTTGGCATGGTATTGAACCAACTGTTTTACGTTAAACCATTCGTTTACCTTAAACCCTTCATCTCAAATGTCTAAGTTGCTTAAGGAAGTCTTGCATTGACTGTACAGGTCATGGCTGTTGACATGTCACGCCGCCTTGGTTGGATCGATGATTCAATTGTAAAGCGAGTCCGCGAAATCCTAGAGCTAGCAAATCTGCCCACGGCTACACCCAGTTGCATGACCGTTGATATGTTCAAGTCTGTCATGGCGGTAAGTGACAATGCTATGCATCATCTTTTAAACTTCATTTGTTTTACATATCTTTTTAATCATACCATTGTATTCACTTTTTATTCACAGGTCGATAAGAAGGTAGCTGATGGGCTTCTAAGGCTCATCCTTCTGAAAGGCTCGCTTGGCAATTGTGTTTTCACAGGGGATTACGATAGGAAGGCTTTGGATGAAACACTCCACGCATTTGTCAAGTCCTGATTGCACATCTCTGTTTGTATTCCAAGTTTTGTGCAATTTTTGTGCTTGTTCTGTGCCATGTATTTTAGATGAATATCTCTCTCCTTGCCGTTATGTTCTATGTAGTTGTAATTTTACAATCTTCAATAAATCTATCTTGCCTTTTGTCTCTATTCATTGAAGCTTTGCACTAAATATAGTATGGAACAATCTTGTCTGGAAACAGAAATAGAATATTCATGTTTTTTTTTCCTTTTTTCATGGGTTTTGGATTATTTCTCCTTTCTTTAGAAGTGACAAAAACTAAACAAAATTGCAATCTTTGAGTACTAAAATTAAATAACACTGATACTTTGAATTCTGAACTTTAGCGGGAAAAAAAAAAACATTAGGAACATTATTTCCCGGCTAGTTTTTGTTAGATGAAGTCTGTGATTCTGGTTCATATCTGTGGCTTCTTCTGGAGTCTAGAAGGTTCTAATGTGAAAACATTATGAACATGATTTTTAAGTGATTTAGATTCTTGGAGCTAAGCTCGAATAACTTTAGCTTCGAATACATTAGCTGTATGGAATTGATGGTGATTCGAGAGAGCAGTCCTCATTGGAAGGTCCTCTTCATAGTGGAGAGCACCTTCAGCACTTATGCCTTTGCTACTCATTTTGGGCCATCCCTATTTTTGACCTGAAATTAACCAAATCTCATTTACAAGATTGGTCTATTAGTTTGCTTTTGGCATATAGAATCAAAATCTCGTATAAAATGCTTCTTCAAAAATTGATTTTACATGTACGCTATTAAAACTTATTGAGGATCAATGTTAAAGTCGTTGTAACTATGATTAAACATGTATGTTGGGATCATTTTTAGCATTAAGAATATGAAAAGATGAGAAGAAAGATAACTGAGGGTAGTGATAGTGACTTATTAGTGGGAAGAGGATGTGAATTGAATCATATGCTCTCTAAAAGAAGCACACCATAGATGGATGGTACACAACAGGACCACCTATATCCTATGCTTCCTCTCATTATATATATTAAACACCACCACCTTGCAATATTAGACTTGTCTTCTTCTTCTCCTTTCAATCTCTGCATCCCATTCATCAAGAAGCTGCTTCTGTTCTGAAAATTTGCTTCCATGGCGTCCAAGAGGATCCTTAAGGAGCTCAAGGATCTCCAGAGAGACCCTCCAACATCATGCAGCGCAGGTACTAACTTTGAAAGTTTGTGTTCTTTTGCTTAAAGGCCCAAAACATGACATTGGATAGTTCAATTTGTGTCTGGTGTACAGGTCCTATGGGAGAGAACATGTTTCATTGGCAAGCTACCATAATTGGCCCCAACGACAGCCCCTATGCGGGAGGCGTCTTCCTCGTAACCATCCACTTTCCTCCAGACTACCCCTTCAAGCCCCCCAAGGTTTGATTTACTTGTTAATGGATTCAATGGAAGAACCAAGCTCTTCTCTCTAGACCCTTTGCATTTTTGTTGCTGAAACCATATCGGTTATGAATTGCAGGTAGCGTTCAGGACCAAAGTGTTTCACCCAAACATAAACAGCAATGGAAATATATGCTTGGACATTCTCAAGGAGCAATGGAGCCCTGCACTCACCATCTCCAAGGTTGGGTTTCTTCTTCATTTCAACAAAGTCTCTCTGTGATAAGTGATTGGCTCCTCTGATTATTGGGAAATATGATTGTTTTCAGGTTTTGCTGTCGATATGCTCTCTGCTGACTGATCCAAATCCTGATGATCCACTTGTGCCAGAAATTGCTCATATGTACAAGACTGATAGGACTAAGTACGAGACCGTGGCTCGAAGCTGGACTCACAAGTATGCTATGGGTTAAAATGGAACCAGTAACAGCCTCCTTGTCTGCTTTACCCACCAATTCACAATAATCAATTCTATCATAAAAACAAAATTACAAAATCTTTGTACACTGCTCCTTACTTTGGGGCTATTTTGGTTGGAATAAAATTACTGCTAATTTTCTCTTAACAATATCTGTCAACAATCAAATAGTATGTGAATATCATGAAGCCACCAGCAAAATGTATATATCCATCATCATAACAGAAGGATGTTTGTATCAACACAAAATGACAAAGAGAAGTCACCTTATTGTGATATGTACTGAAAGTTAATTTCTCGGGTAAAAAAAAGTATGCAAGAGGAATTACAAAGTTACAAAGCATCCCGCATTCCCCACAGGGCCAAGAGAAGTGCAATAAACATATAAATAGCAGAGTCACAATCATCACTGATATCCGACACCACATTCCTCTAGGATGAACATTAGTACTTGAAATTGGAACCATATAAAACACCACTCAAACTTTCCAAGTCTGACTGGAATAACTTTTTTAACCTTTAAAGAGGAAACCTGCGGCTCCTCACAAGTGTTAAACATGAAACTATGCCAGGTCCAGCGATCCAACTTACTATGTTATACCTTTATGGCCTCGTATTTCTCACCAATGGCACCACCTTTTTGTTTCTGGAACTGAATGTAACGCATTGTGCTAGCAAAGAAAGCCTCAACGGTTGAGTCTGGTGTTGTGGAGTCGCTTTGCATCTCAGTATTGATCAATTCAATCAGGCCTTGGACTGCAGCAACCGTGATTTGTGGGTTCCCCTTCTCAAAGAAATAAAGATATCTGCACAATAAGGTGAGGTTAGCTTATCTATTTTTTACAATTGAGGGAGAAAACAAAGAAGTTGAATGGAGTGTAAATATTACTTATTCAATATTTCAACAAAGAGTGTCACTGATCCTGTGCTACCACGAGTGACATTCGACATTTGTTGAGCAGCATTGGCAATTCTTAGTGCACGCTTTAGGCAAAGCAGGACCCTGATTCACACAAAAGAATGGGAGTTAAACTCAGAAGTGACCTATTATCATTTGCAGTTCCAAAAAATATTAATTTAATAAGCAAAGACCATAGCATCTAATTAAAAATAGTAGTTACATGATAAAACACGCCACCAGAACAGAGAACAAGTTAAGAATCATGAAAAATAATTGAAGGAAATAGAATGGATCAACAATCACGATTTTGGAAAATTGGCATAATGCTCAAAAACAAACAAGTGCTTGTATTTCAGAGCATATTGTGCACTTAAAGATGCACCTTCCTGAGAAGGTTTTATTATCTTTAAACCTATATAAATGACAAATGTCTGGTAACTACCTCTCTCCATCTTTTATGTTGTCTTGTTCATCTACCCAAAATAGGTGAGAGCATGCATAGACGGCTCTGCACTGATCAGGCTTCTTTAAAAGTTTGGCAGAATACTGCACATATAAGGATTCAAGTCAGGCCTTCACCAGATATAGGCTTCTATAGCTCTTAGAAATGAACAAAATGCATTTTCTTTTATTTACCCCTGTTGCCTTGTGTGTTAAAGTATCCCTGTTCTCCACACCAAAGACATGCATCCTCTGAAGAGTCCCTATAATCAAATGCAAGGTAGTCACCTGTGCTTTGGAATCCTATAATAATGAAAGGATGCAAGAAATCAAGCATAAGTAGAAAAGAGGGGACATAGGGTACAATACACTTGAAAACTTACTGAAACTTCTTCTTCGTAGAGAATATATGCCTGAGTGAAAAACTCATATGCAACCAGCTCTAGATCACAGTCATTTGCAGCCTAATTTAGAGATGCAAATTATTATAACACAGGTTTAGCTTTAAGTCCTCCAAATACTTATAGACTAAACATATCCATTTACCTCAGCACATTGCAGATACAACCGTAATGCCAATTCAGGAGCTGGAACATTCAACAACGCCTCAATAGTCTGAAACAAAAAGGCAGCCACATTATCTATAATGCCAAGGAAGGTTTGATACTTGTATATGGTATAAGCACTTCAATTTGCAGCAGAATAATAGCAAATGTTTAGCCCCAGTGGTTTCTAGTTTCTACCACATGACGAGTAATCACAACAACCCAGCCACTTTCTAGAAACAATGTTGAGGTGACCTACATGAATCTTTTAGCAAAACTCCTCGGGTTCCTTCCTTGGTACGTACTTCCCACCTTCACTCCATCACTCAAGCGCTCTCATGTCTTCTTTCCATGTTAGCTTAGTCTGCTTAGATCTCACCCCTTCCCCTTTTAGTTTTTTTTTTTTTGCATTGACTTCTTTCATCCTTCCTCACGGGTTATTAACCTCCCTACATTGAACATATCTAGACTCTGAACCATCTTAAAAAAAAACTCTTTCATCTTCCCCTTGACTGAGGCTCCTCAACCCTTACTCTAGTAACCCCATTCCTAATTTTATCCTTCCCTAGCATTACCATAAAAAAACACCCAAGTTTTCTTGCCTCCACTACCCCCATCTTATGGATTTGTACCCCTTTTGGAGTTCAACATTTGGCACCACACAACAAAATCGGTCACATATCTCACTGACAGAAGTTTTCTTTAGAATTTAAAGGGTTTCTCTTATCACGCCGAACTCTGAAGCTCTCCGCTGCTTCAACCATCCCACACTAATCCTATTTGTGACATTGTTATAGGTGCGAGATTGGATCTCGTTATGGGATAGATGGGATAGGTTTTAGTGTTCATTGGAGAGAACACAAGATCTCTTTTTGCATTCATTAGATAGAACAGCGATCTCTTTTTAGCTAAGTTAAATACTTTTCTTCATTCATTCTTTCTTCTCTTTCCTTTTCCGGTGGTAATTGATGTGACACAGAGATGGTAACATCATCCTGCCCTTCGAGACTACAGCCGACCTCGGTCGCAAATATTTGAAGATGTGCCAAGTCAAGTCTTGGTGATCCTTCTCCTCCTCGCTTGTCTATTGGTGCAAGAAAAAGTTCTCATACCTACTACCCCATACTAGTGGATCCTTGCCACCATTAAACTTAGTAAACTCAAGTTTAGTGTAGCAAGACACTGCACCCGTCTCTCCCAGCCCCTCGTTGGCTGGCTCCTCCATCATAGGCCGATATGTTGGCATCCCGTTTGTGTAACTCGCATCGCCTTGTTGCTCCTCTCCATGGCCCTGTTGAAGTAAACAAGTGAGCTGCTGCAATTGGGCGAGTATGTCCTGCAATTTCGCATCTGTTTTTGCATTGTCCTCTTGGTAGGGACCCACGAACTCCTCGAACTTCTCTCGCAAGGACCTTTCCTCCATATCCCTA
>JAYMSW010004602.1:0-10823 GCA_036897725.1 Erodium texanum | reverse complement strand
GAGGTATCGGGGGAAGCCGAGGCTGGGAACGGTGGTGGAGCTGCTCAGGGTCACGGACTATCTGAGCCGGCGATTGGGTGACGTAAGCATTCCGTTCCTTGTCGTGCACGGAAGCGCGGACGTGGTGACGGATCCGGAGGTGAGCATGGCTCTGTACGAGGAGGCGCAGAGCAAGGATAAGAGCATAAAGATATATGATGGGATGATGCATTCTTTGCTCTTTGGAGAGACCGGTGAGAATGTGGACAAGGTGAGAAGCCAGATCTTGGATTGGTTGAATCAGAGGTGCAAGAAAGGTTAGATCTTGGTGAAGATTGAAATTGAATTCTGAGAACTCTGTTTATTATATATTGGAATGATACAATTGGAATCAAATTGTTGAAGATGATCGTATAGAGCATAAATGATACAATTCATGCTTTTTTACAAATCAAATTGTTGGAGATGATTGTGAATATGAATGTGAAAGTGAAAGTGCATAAAGTCACTGATTTGACTATAATCTGCAAATGGGTTGTGTTCAATTCATCGAAATTGGATCATGTTTGGAACGATTCAGCCATGTCATCGAGTAAATAAGTAAATTTCATATCAAATACATTGTTGAATTGAAGGCAAACGAATTTTAAAATGGAGAAACACACTATGATTTTGATTTACACTAAAAGAAAAATGAATTGTGTTGTGATATATCTGTACAAAATGGTCAGCAAGCAGACAGATGAGAGGAAAATTGTAGTAAAAAAAAATAAAGAAATTGCATATGAACAAGATAATATCTTCCTGTCAAAAGAGCCTCCTCCTCTTCTCTGCTTCTTCCAATCTATATTGTTAGCCAACTGTTCATGTATGATACTGCTGCTGCATGCAATTGAATCTTCGGAGCCACCTTCAAAATCAAGCGGTGAACAAATATTTCAAGTCTTCTACTGTCAGGCGAGTCTGTTTACTACCTGTTTCATCCTCACCAAATGCAGATGCCACCATTTCTCTTTTCTTTTGCTGCCAAAACCACATTCCGATTTGCATAAGCGATTTTGTAATTAGCCAAAGCAACAGAGATGTGTGATACGGAACAAACAGGTAATTGCACAAGTACCTGAAGAGCTAAGATACGATCCTCCACTGTATCCTTCACAGTCAAGCGCAGAACTTTAACTGGGCGAGTCTGCCCAATGCGATGGGCTCTATCTATAGCTTGGTCCTCTGTTGTAGGGTTCCACCATAGATCCAGGAGAAGAACATGGCAAGCTGCAACCATGTTCAGTCCAAGACTAGCAGCTTTCAAAGACATGATCACAACAGTCACCTACAAAAAAGCATGCTGAGTGAGCAATAATCTCACTGAGCAAAATAGTTTCTCATATACCTATTTCATGATGATGCTATGAGATGCAATTCTTCACACAATCACTTTGCTTGTCCAACTAGATCAGCACTTGAACTTGGGTCCAAGAGACCTGGGTTCAAGTTAAACAGCGATATCTATGAAGCCTTTTTTCTCCAATTTCGGCTAGGTCTCTTTGATCTCAAGTGGCAAAAATAGACCTCCCTTCTACATAAGGGGTGGTCTTGAGCCCAAATCTTGATAAATTTAAATAATTGCTGATCAAAAAATTCATCCCACAATCACAGACCTCAGGGAGGGTGTTGAAATCTTTGACGGCTTTATCTCTAGCAACAACAGACATTGTTCCATCAAGTCTCCTGTACTGAATGGATGAACTTTTGAGAGAAGCTTCGACCAAATCCAGCATCTTTGTCCACTGTGAAAACACTATAGCTTTCTCTCCCCCAGTATTAACTTTTCCCACAGCCAAATTTTTGTTATCAGAAGAAAGTTCAGCAGTATGAGAATTCATAGAGTTTTGAGGACTGATAGGAGTTCCATCAGAAGAAATCACCATCCTGGAATCATTTTCTGATGTGGCAGCTCCAGGTTTAGGCAGTGATCGCAGGACCTCAAGAGCAGCCCTAATTTTGGAAGAATCCTCTGAACAATATTGAAATGTCTCAACAAGTTGAGAACCATTACTAGGAGAGCTGCCAACACATGGCTGATAGGAGAGGGATCTGTTTAATGTGTCTCTGGAAAATACTGAAGACACGCTGAGTGGATCTTTGCAATTTGTAACTGGGCACTGTTTATCCTCACCGGAAAGCTGTTCCAATATGCATTGGTTGCAGAAAACATGACCACAGACAGTAACAACTGCATCTTCAGGAGGATCCTACAGAAATTAGCAGGATGAATATGAGTAAAACCACCCAATAATATCAATCATGCAAGCAAAATCAATACTATTTTTGCAGAGATCATATCATGGAAAGTAATCAAACAATGAACATGAACTGTACAAAAGAATACAAAGAGTTGAACCATATGGCAGCACAGTTGGCACATTTGGCATAAACAATTTGTTTACTTATGAGAAAATTACAACCAATGAACCAAAAGTCACTGCATTACCACTACAAATTGCAAGTTCAATAATTGGAACCGAAGTACTTGGCATGAATGCCATAATTAATCTCTCACAAACATTACTAGAGTCCTGGTAGGCATATCAAGATTAAATATTGAAAGGTGACGGGAATTGAAAGGATCCAACTAAACACATCTCAACATGTGACCAGAAACTACAAGTCTCGGAGTAGCCTCCACTACACCTATACAATCTGAAAAACAAGAGATTCCTTTTTCTCCACAAAAAAAAAGATGACGATATTGACTAGAAATGATTTTGAACTCCAGGTAATCATAAAATAAATTAACACCCTAGCCTGGCAGAGGATGCACCAAAATAGATAAGTGAAGATTTGATCAACACGGCGGTAAATGAAAATAGATTGACATAAGATAAACACCCAAAGAATGAGGAAAAGGGAACTTCTAAATCACCACATATATCTACCCTGTTCAAAGTATATACCATATGTATACAAAAGTGGAACCAAAAAATGCATGAAAGTAAAATGTGTGCAAAAGGGAACATAACAAATAAATGGGAATAGATATAGGGAGAGAAGAAATGTAATCACATACACTGCAGATGCCACAAAGTGCCAAAGAATCTTCTAAGCAACTCAAAAGACAACTTCGCCTCTCCTGAGGAAATTTCATTGCTGATTCGACAGAGGATTTCCAAACAGAATTTGAATCACACCCTTTCACGAGAAGAGGATGATCACAAGCTTGTCGAAGACGCAAGAGCATCAACAAGATGTTAACATAATTTTGTTTGACTGTGCCAGCAGCAGCATATTCCTGATGCAACAAGTATACATAATGCTTAACCAGGGGTTCAGTAGGAGGTTTAACATAATGTAACATAAGAATCATATGCATAACAATGTAAGATAAAGTTTCCTAGTAAAACATACTTCAAACTGAGCACGTGAATCAGCCTCTAGTTTGGTGTAGAAATCACGCTCCTCCTTTGAAAATTCCACTTTCTTTAATTCTACTGACTTCGGAGGCAAGTTAATTATAGGTTGTCCATCAAGAAGTGTGCCTGGAGTACACAATTATAATAAAATGTTCATGAGTTGCGGAAAGGATGCATAGATCGGGTTAGGCAACCAATATGAAGACAACAATAACAAAATTATTAATGACCCTTATTATTAGAATATATTTGGAATAGAGGTAACAAAAAAGGAGTCTGCTTACAAACTCAGAGCATCATTCTCTTCAAGGAAAATGATTAGAAGTATATTATGATGTTATTTCAACAACTTTTCATATAAAGCACAGAAAAAGGTACTAGAAATGCAAGATGACATGAAAACTATTAGCAACCATGTTTGTAGAGAAACACAAATTCGACAGGGACTTTGAAAGCATAACCATTGATATCTTAGTGCTATCATTATTACAGGGTGAAGTAATTCACATGCACAGCCTAATATGCATTCTCACCTTTTGTACGACGCAGCATTATTGTCTTCAAGACTGCTTGCAGCTTTTTGTACCCTTTTGATGAACTTTTATTGATTGGAACCTTTATCTTTGAACAAAATTCCTGGTAGCTAGAATAAGGTTCATATCTGAGAAATCTGAAGTAGCTATAAAGATCATCAACTGCATTCTGAATGGGAGTCCCTGACAAACACCATCTACGTTTAGCACGAAGACCCCAGCAGGCTCTTGCCACTTGAGTTTTGTGATTCTTAATACTCTGGGCCTCATCCAAAACAACCCTAAACCAGCCAACCTTAGCAAGAGGGCGAGAACCAGACTCAAGCAGGGCATCGTTTATTCCCTTCTTATTCTTTGAGCCCTTCTGACCAGAACTCGGAGGATATTTCCTTTTCTTATTAGATGAAAAGCCCATAGGTTGATCAACATCACCTTCCGAGTTTCCTTTCTCATCATCATCAGTATCTTTATCAGCAAGAGGCTGCTTTGGCACCTCCATGCTGACAATAGAATATGTTGTAAGGACAACATCATACTTGGCCAGCTCACAAGGATCCTTTGTCCGACTGCTCCCATGGTATACTAGAACAGTGAGACCAGCTTTGCTGGTTACCTTATTATGTAACTCATCGGCCCACTGTCGAAGAACACTTGTGGGACAAACAACAAGCGTTCCAGCAGCTGGTCTTCCCCCCTTAATAACAAAAGTTCCCCTGCTCTCTCTTGTACTTCCATTTGACATGGGTCCATATGATTCACCACTTTCTTTCAATTTATAATGCTCCGCAATCTCATCATCGTCTTCATCCAGATTTAAAGTTTCAGGTTCACTTTTTTTTGCATCTGCTTGAGATGTTCTAGAAGCTAGAGGCCTTTCCTTCAACAGAAGTGCAATAGTTGATATTGTTTTACCCAATCCCTGCAAGAAAGTTATTGGGTACAATTAAGAAATCAAGTCCAGTATATGATTATATTGTCCAGTGACAGTAACATATTATAACGCCCAAAGCTGACCTGATCATCTGCCAGAATTCCTCCAGAGCAGTGCGTGCCTGCTGTCTCCTTGTTGACCATCCATGACAAAGCAATCCTCTGAAAAGAACACCAGGTTAAACAGATCAGAGAACATACTGGATGGTGTGAAGTATGTCTGTAAAGAGAATGAGAAACCTATGGAAAGACTAAGATTCCTTATTGCATGGTCATAGCAGCACCATCCACCATATAAACTACCAAATTTAAACTTAAAGAATTGTAAACAACCAACTTCAGGTTCTCAGATCCAAAATCTCCACCATGGAGGTGTGTTTAGGAAAAATCATAAAACTGCTTATATAGCAAACTGATTCTAATAACTTTTAGTCTGTTAAAAGTAGTTCTTAGCCAATCATTTAAAACAAGTGTTTAAAAAGGTTCAACTTACTGAATCAAGTTGGTTTAAAATATCTGGTTCAGTTCTGTACAATAACTGTTTTGAGTGTTGACAAACACCTCTACAGTGAAACTAAATTTTAGGTGATTGCAGAGCTTCTGCTCCTGCATCAATGCGTTTAACTATATATAATATGCAAATAAATCCACACATGCTGCTCAGCTTACAGTACCCCCACATTCATCACCCAGAGTCAAGTGTCTGACAACTGATGAAGTACAATATCCAGGTATATTGCATATAAAAATAATAATTAACAAGTTTCAGCTTGTTGCCAACCCCCTACACAAAATTAATTGATTTTCCATGATGTTAATCCAGATTGAAAAAGTGGGAGACTAAATTATCCAAATGTGATGTCGGCCAACCATGTATAGATAAAGGTAGCTCCAAACCTGGTGTCTTAAGAGAGGAACTGCCAAAAGACCATCTGGTGGACTTGCTTCTGACTTTGGTTGAGAAAGATCCTACAGGGAATGCCAATGTTTCAGCAATTATTCATTGATGTAAAATTGAAGACAACTTGAATTCTTTTGTATACAGAGAATACATATTTATATGCATAATAATATAAGCCTACACCATTATTAGAAATCGTATGGAAATAAACTTAAAAGGACCAAAAAGGAGAGAAGAATCAAGCTAGAAAGTTGGTATAATGGAAAAATACAACATGAGAATGAAAATGCACATTGGTTACTAAAATTTGTTTGTCAGAAAGGATTGAAATGGAACTGATCTTGCAAATCAGGGTGAATAATGAATCTTGGAAGTTGGAACTACCAACAGCATATAACAAAGCAAAAAACAGTGTATAGGAAGGCATAGTAAATATGCATCACTCATGTAAAGACCCCATTCCTTTTCAGTACGTTACCCAGGATATCAACATTATGGATATTATAAGCAATAGCCAATTCCTTGATGGCCCCTACTCTCACAAATTAAAAACACAAATACTATCATTTAGGCTTCATCCTCTACCCTTAAGCTATCTTTTCTGTTCATTTCCATTCTGTTTCTAGTAACAAATCAGATTGATAGATTGATAAACTGTTTGAATATGTGAAATTTCTATCAATTAGGGAAATGTATACCCAGAAAGCAAGCAGATAAATGAAAATTACTCACGTGGACAGCAGTCCAAGGGGAACATTGAAAATAAACGAGGACTACGATAAAACCAACAAAGTTTTGGCCCATCAATATCTATATGTCATCCTTTTGCCATGTCAAAATAGCAAAATATGAAAATAAGACAGATGCATGAAATTAACTTCAGTTCAAAACAATCAAGTTTCAGCTTATTTCTGTTCAAACCCTGCATAAAATTATACCGCCACTGCTAATTTTAGGACCACTACATGCCCACTAAGTACGGTCAATTTAAACACACTAAATAATGTATGCCATCGAGATAATTTTGAAAGTGTAGATAGACAAACATGTGGCATTAAATTTTGGAACAGTTCACATAATTTCATATTTCCTAACTGCAAGAAATATTGGATTGCGAACACATACAAAATCAGCTAACCTGCAGTGCAGCTCGGAATATTGATCTTTCATCATTTGCCCTGAACCTCGAGCTTCCCACTTCAGTGTGGTGAGGGATATTATCGTATGTTGTATGCTGTGAAGTACCAACGGGCCTTACAGGCACAAGAGGCATATTTGGCCGAGCAGGCTGACTAAATTCTTCTATAATACATATATCAGGATCATTATCAAAAATGGACCTACAACTTGAAGATTCAGAACTGAAGTGTGTACGATCATAACTCATGCCCTTAGGCTGAATCAATTTCACGTCTTTTTCATCCTTAATGCTACCAAACATTGGCTTGTTTGAAGTAGATGGCTTAGAAAAAGGCAGACCTTGCGCCGTGGGATTTAAACTCACATGCCTACGACCATCCATGAACGGTTCACTAGCAAATCCATGAAATACATCTCCATGATAAGCTCTCTTAGGCACAAGATTTATGTTTTCCTTCTTGTCGAAAGCATGAAGGGCAAGCTTCTGGTTTGACTTGGAAGTCTGAATATCGTGCAAGGGTTGTTTCAAGTTTCTGACAGCGTCATCTACGATTCCATGAGGAAAACATGCATCATTCCTGCTTTCATCCTTCACAGAAACAGATTGATTTTCCCTCGAAATGTAAGACTGAAAACCAGTCAATGGTTGAGGTAATGCCCCGTCTGCCATAAATCTGTTGTCAGCATTAGAATAAAAATTCCCACTTACTGGCAAAATATAGCTACCACCCTCACAACTGTAATTTTGTCCATTTATGTCAACATAGTCAACCGTTGATGCCTTGACAACATGCCCACCTCTTCGTCCTCCATCAGCATTCATCATCATCTTACTACTTGAGCATGCACTCCCAGTTGGAAGTTCATCTTCCTCGTCCTTTACTTTAGTCACAAATTCTCCATTACTGGGTAAAACTTGAGGGTATAAACTATTAGGAATATATTGGTGCGACTGATCAGCAAAAAGTTCATTATATACATCCCTGAACTGTTCCATGGAGTAATGGTCACTCCATTCATCACTATGGACATCAGAACTTTGGTAAATTTTAGACTCTGTAGAAGTTGCATTTTGCGAAGACATATCAGCATTCATGATGGAAAAATCATGAGATATAGATGAATTGTTTTCAGGCCCTAAATTTTCAAGGCTATTTTCACTGCAAGCACCATAGTTCCCAAAGCTTACATCCAATGTCCCCATGACAGGGCTATGAGAACCATCTGCAGTAGCCAGAAAAATGAATAAAATAATTAATTGGCTCACCAAAAATTCCAAAGCAGCATAGTACTCATATACATAGATCAAACCAAGCATGACAATTTACTATAAAGCAGTTTGCTTACTTTTTGAATGAATATTTAATTCCTCATAACTGAATATAGTATCTTTTTTATCAATAAAACCTGAGCAATAATTACCATCATGTACAGCAAAACTAGATGACGTGCTACAACTAGGATTGGGAATGTCAACTTCAGAAGCTTCAGCGCTCTTTGAGCAGCAAGCCTCCTGACATGACTGTAGTGGGAACCAAGAATTATGCTTCCCGCATGTGTGAGCAGGAGACCACATTTGCGAAGAGGATTGTGGGTTTCCACAGTCAGAGACCATAAGAGAATTCGCTGCAGATTCAAGCAAACCACATGAGTACCCTTTCCTCAACTGTGAAGCTTTCAAGTTGTGGGAAGGCATAAATGCATTTGGACCAGATAATTCAGTGACTAATGTAGATAATGAGTACAGTACCTATAATCCTAAGCTATATGCATAGAGAAGCAGTCCATGGTAATGTATAAATAAGTATGGCATGTTGTTGTAGCCCAAATGCTTATCAGAACAATAATATGAGAAAGGGATGAATATGAGCATCAAAAAACTTACCATTTTGAAGCTGAGAATTCTCACAATTGCCACCAACGGGAATTGGTTCACCGAGTGTAGAACATTTAACAGAGACTTCCTCCGGAATACTCTGAATTTGAAACTCATAAGTTCAATATAACGAAAATATGATCATTAAGTGAGAGAAGGGAGGGGGGGAGGGAATAGAAGCAAATAACGAAAAAGGTTGCTAGCATACGAGTGCATCACACATGCTCACTGATTAAACCATTTAAACAACTTATCAGTGGCTAATGGCTAAAACAATTTACACACCATAATTCCCATAGTACCCATAATCAAAATTTTCAGAATGGTTCAATTGACACCAAGTTCACTTGTTAACATTATTTAGAACAACCAAGACAATAACAGTGATAAACATAAACAGATACATAATTTCAATCCTATATTTGCTTAAAATGTTCGTCAAAACAGAAGTGTAGCACCTAATAGCTCTAGACATATCAATTTTGCATTACAGTACATTAAAACACCGCCCTTATCTACGTATGAAGAAACCCAAAATTGAACTGCCGGCAAAAGCAATTACAGTACAAATCAAGACCCATAAGAGCAAGCACATACAGTTTCCAATGAAAATTCCCCATCCCCAATCTCAATTTCAAGAAAGAAACCTACCTGCTGCACAGGTTGTTCAGGGTCTTCTCCAAGAATGTGCCAAAAAGTGTCGAGATCCATACACAAGTCCCCGCCGTCGTCATCGACATCATCGTCGCCTTGAGCAAACAAATCGAAGCCCTCGTCCGCCATCATCATCGTAGCAGCAAAACCCTAAAACTCGCTTTGCCGACGTCTCCCTCAGTGCATATTAATGTGCAATTGAACACAATAGAAGGCGGAACAAAACACAATTCTGAGTGAAGAAGAAGGAAGCAGAGATCCCAGAAAATCCAAATCGAATCAACAGCGAGAACAAGGACTGGTTTGGGTGTGGAGTGAGGTTCGAAGAAGGTTCGTCAGAGAAGGGCAGAGATGAGGAGGACGACGAGCTTCATACAATATGCGACTTTACGTGTATCCTTTTTTTCCTTTTACTTTTTTTTTTTCAAATTAAAAAAAGAGAGAGGTAAAATCATAAAACGTATTCAACGGGTCATAAGATTTTGATTTGAATTAATTATTATATATCCCATGACGTGAACATATAAGTACGACAAGTTTTTTTTTTAGAAAAAAAAAAAGAAAGATATTCATTAGATGGATGAATCGGTTATAAGAACAGCATCTAGTTCTGGTAAGATTGTATTTCTGGACAAATATTGATCTACCAGACTAGTTTTTTGGATGCAAACTAAAATTATATCGTACTATTTGGTCTATTTCAAGTCAAACCGAGTCGTTTGACATTAAATTAACTTCATATGTTTATTTAATATAAATGTATGTATTTTTTTGTTCTATATTTATAATAAAAATTATTATTCAAAAAAAGTAATAAAAATTAAATAAATTGAGTCAAGTATAATTTTAAGTTCAAATATTTATTTTTTTTTAGCCAAACTCGAATTTAACTATTAAATCTTGTTTGAGTCTAAAGCGAGCTGAGCCAGACAGTTTTTTTATAATTAAATCATGATAAAATTAGGCTCGATTTAACTCGTTTACACACCTGAAATAGACAAAGGGCAAGTCCAACGTTGTACCAGTGTCAGTGCTGCCACGTCAGACCCAGTGGGGTCAGGGCGTGGTCTAGGCGGCAGTGCCATGAAAAAAAACAAGGCCAACAGGTCGGCTCCCCAGCACCGGTGGTCTAAATTTTTTAATACTATTTTATTGGTGAATTAAAAAAACTGTATTTCATTTAATTGGATGATATACAAAACACAGTTTCATATTCGATTGCATGCTAATGCATATTAAATTAAAATTTATTTTTTCTACTCAAGTATACATTTGAAATCAAACAAATTGTGCGGGAATTTCACCGCCTCTATTCAAATTTGAAGAGTAAAAAATTATTTATTTTTCCGCTTCAGCACGATCGCTACAATTTTTTGTGGTTTTATAAATATCATCATCTT
>JAYMSW010004601.1:0-10824 GCA_036897725.1 Erodium texanum | reverse complement strand
TCGAGAAGTTGACGCTTGAAATTCGATATTATTTTGAGAGAGTTTGAGTAGAAGAATTGATGAAAGTGTGTGAAATGCAAGAATTGTTTGATGGGGTTTTATAGAAAATCAATTTTCTTTAGTATTTATATATTTTAAAAAAAGAAAAAAAACAAGTAGCCGTTGCAATTTGCAACGGCTCTTTCATTTCAAAATGAGTGACACGCGGCGCGTTCCCATTGACCACTACAAACAAATCGACTGGCTAGAATTGACTCCGCAGTAGTGGATTCCGCAAAAATCGACACAAGTCGCATTAAAAGCGGCCAACGGAATCTACCATTGTAGATGCTCTTAGTCTTAGCCTCCACGGCAAATGTTCTGTTCTAGTTTGTTTCATCCAAAGTATGACAATTTGTTTAATGTTTCGTCAACGGATGGAGAGCTCATACACAAAATAAGTAACTCAATGAAGCCATAATGGGCGAAATTAATACAAGTGTTTTCATTTATCAAGACACCTTGTCCAAAAATGTGCTGAGGTTCATGAAAGACAATACTAGTACTCACTCAACAAGAATTTTGCCACCCCACACACATTTTTCGTTCAATTTGTATGTCCTCATAGGTTTCAAATAACAGAGACAAGAGGCCAAGGAAAGACCAAAATGATTCAAACAGACACTGATGATATTTGTACCCTAAACCACTAAGTCTTTCAAGCAAATGACTGAACTGCCCTCTCAAAGCTCTCTTCAGCACTTGCTGAGCGTTTGACAAGCATGTGATCTGGATGTGCTAGTTTCAATTGGCTGTGAAACACAAGAATTCAATGGGATCACCAAAACAATTCTACCATATCATGCATCAAACATTGAAAGAAAGAGAATACTTGTGTACCTGAGAAACCGAGAAGTTGGCTTGCCCATGTGAAGACAGCATACAACCAAATTGGCCAGAGTCTCTGGATCCTTTGCATCCTGCGTCAATCACACCAAAATTTATTAGCGATCCAGAGAAACAATATGTTTTGGGATGCTTATAACTCATTGACAGAAACATATTTGTGCCATGATATGATCCAAAAAGATTGGGAGCATATTCAATGAATAATGGCATCAAAATTGCTTTGTACTGCTCAGGCTTTCTATCATTAGAAAGGGGTAACCTCATATCAAATGTGTTAAAGTATAGATACCAGTATATAGTTGTTTTTTTTTCCATGGGACTAAGGAAGTGTTAAAAGCACCCCTACAAAAGCGAAACATGTTCTTTGTTCGAGATCTTGCCTTGTTTAGTGCTTCAAGCAGCAGTGTTTCAGCTTCATCAAAATTCCCCATGTGCATGCAGCAGACAGCCTTCCCATTCAGGATCAAACTTGTCATGGGATACTTCTCGGAGAAATCCTGGAAGATGAGAGATGCTTCTTGTATCTTGGAGCCACCCTGGTTTGAAGCAACACCTAATAAGAATGACTGAGAACTTCTCAACTATTTAAAGAATTGAGTGGAGAAATGTAACATACCACAGCCAGATTTAACCATGCCATTGCAAGTTGAGTGAGTGTGTGGTCCTCATCAATTTGTTGCATGATCCTCAGCTGCCTCTCTGCATAATCTGACCTATACATCTTCAGGAATATCTGAACATTCAATGCATGCCTGTGAAAGCAGTAACAGCACACACTGTAAGATGGTGTTGGATAAACTAGCTAGATGCATTAAACCAGGTTTCACATATCAATTTAAAGGTCATAGATGCAGAAGAAAAATATTATGAATGCAAAAGAAAACTATGCATGATCTACATGTGTATGCGTAACAGAAAAGGCAGAAACCTAAAGTAAAGCTGATAGCATTCATGTAAATTTCTACTATAGGAACTTATAGTCAAGGAATCCAATTAAACTCACAGTTCCATAGTTCCTCCAGCATTAGTGTGTTTCAAGGCCTCATTGTAGTCCTGCTCATGCATGAAAATGGTCCCTGCTATGAGCCTCAAAATTGGGTTGCTCCCAATAGCCTGATCGGCCAACCACTCCTTAATACTTGCAATAGACGATTCCTATACCATTGTACGAATCATCATTATCAACTTCAGTCAATGATCACTACAAAATTCTCCAATCCTAGTTACAGAAACATCTCAAAACCCCGTTCATGTTACATAATTATCAACAACTTCCATACCAAGCAAACATACACAACTAAACAGACTCATTAGCAAACTCAAACAGTTATTAGCAGCAGAGAATTCAATTTCATTACATTAAATTTTAGTGCAAATCTTAGCAGACGATCACACAAATATATGCAGAGGCAGATCTATGCTGCTCCTGTCTGTGGGCAATTAAGCACGGACATGAATCACAAATCCAATCCAAATACCAGGAAACGGGGATACGAGTACCTAATCGAGATTACTACAATTAAACCGTCACTATCTATGACATCCACGGAAATAACAAATACCCAGATCTCAAAAATCTGGATGCATTAAAGGAGAAAGAAGCTTATTACCAGATGAGGGAGAAAGAAAGAAAGAAAGAAAGAAAACCTTGTTATCGGGGCTGGATAGGTAGAGGGCGAGCAATTTGACAGCTTGGAGCGGCGTGGCGGCAGAGGAATCGATCTCGTTGATCACAAACTGATAGACCCAATTGAGAAATTTTAGTCAGACTGAATCCGAAAGGAAAAGAGAAGTCTTGATTGAAAAAGAAAAGGAGAGGGAGAGACCTGGTAGCTGCCGAGGGCAATGTAGGAGCGGTAGACGAGGCAGTCTCGCTCGACCATGTCGTCGGGAGAGAGATTGGGTACGTCGCTGTTGTTGATGGCGGCCTGGTAGGCGCCCAAATAGAAGTTGTTTCTCAGAGTGAAGAGGTGGTCAGGTGCTGCCATGGCTGCGACTGTGGCGCTCTTAGATCTGTAACCAACAGATTCGAGCTCTTTCGGTTCGGAAGATGGAGATGAAGAAAGTAAAACGGTGCTTTTGCTCGTCTGTTGTTGTTATAGTTGTTTACAAAATACGGGCTTGTTCGTAGCCCAAAATGAGCCTACAAGGCTGGCCCACTAATATAACATATTCAGATCCATTATCTTGCTGATTCAATTCTAGAGTGAAGCAAAGCAAAAACACTAAAAGCTCACTGGAGACAGACATGTCTCATATGCAACAACACAGTACAAGAATCATAAAAGAAAAGTTGCAACATAGAATATAACTGATACAAGGAAGAAAAGGATAACAAGTGGGTTTAGCTACAAAATAGAGCAGCAATATAGCTCTCAAATGTTAAGCTGCAAGAAACTTGTCCCTTACAGAGCTTAACTGAGTTAATGCATCACTGATGCTTAACCGTTCCCTTGCCACTTGAGCACAACATGTAACCCCAACTCCAAATATTGACACCAAGCACTCCAGAATTATTGGGCCCATCTCGTCTTCTCCATCCTGAAAAAGAGTGGGATCTGATATCTCCATCACTCTATCCGGTAGAGCTTCCTTGACATAGCTATGCAGGCTGAGATTGTCATGAAACATTTCATCTGTTGGTCTCTTTCCATTGAATACTTGTAACAAGAGAATGCCATAGCTGTAGACATCCCCATTGGTCGACAGCTCACTTCCCATGCCATACTCTGTAACATATATACAGAGGAAGAATAGTAAGGACCTGATTCACATTAACAAGAAAAGGAAATGACATAAAAGAAACATGGTGGATCACCTGGAGCAGTATAGCCGATGGATCCTTTTATCGCGATGGAGCTCACTTCCACGTCAGTCACCTCTCTAATGAATCTTGCCAATCCAAAGTCACCAACATGTCCTATCATTTCAGCATCCAGAAGGTTTGAGATCACAATGAACTATGGGCGACTGTTGATGACCATGATGAAGATAATCCACCGCACTCGCAACATCGATCACAATATTCAATCTCTCTAGAAAGTTCAACTTTCTCGGAGCCTCATTTGTACCAGAAACTGGGTGCAGCCATTCATCTAAGCTGCCGTTCACCATGAACTCGTAGACCAGTGCTTTGAAGTCGTTACCACTATGATCAATGCCCGAGCATGCAGTGATTACCTTAACCAGATTTCTGTGTCTGATATTCCTAAGTGCCTCACACTCAGCTGTGAAGCTTTTGAGTGCTCCAGGACGCACAAGGTTGAGCACCTTTGACAGCAACGACCGTTTCAATATGCTCAAGAACTCCTTTGTACACAACTCCAAAACTTCCCATACCAATCAGGTTAGCGAAAGAGAACCTACCGGTAGCTAGTAAGAGATCTTGATAAGACACCTTAGCAAGTGATTTCGTTGAAGATGTTGAAGTGACTACTGTACGTTTCTAACAACAAAATAACACAACAAAGAACACCAAAACCGCAGCTGTCAGCAAGGTTAGCACTGATATTATAACAAGAGTCCGTGTGCTCTTCTTGGACTTAGTAGATGGGCATTTTGGAAGCTGGAGTTGTGGTATTCCCCCGCATAACTCATTGTTTCCTTTGAGAAGAAGGGCGCTTGAATTCTTGAAAACCCCCTCCATGGGAACTTCCCCATCAAAATTGTTGTAAGATAGATCCAAGCTTTGTAACGATGCAAAACTTTCAAGAAACTTGGGAAGTTTTCCGGATAAATTGTTGTGAGAAAAGTTCAACTTAGCAATACCTGTTAGTGAGCTCAATGATGAGGGAATTTCACCTTGGAAGAAATTACCACCAAGTCTGAGTTCTTCAAGTCTTATACAGTCGCCCAAAGCAGTGGGGATTTCACCAGATAACAAGTTGTTAGAGACATCCATAGAGCCCAGATTTTTCAAATTTGCTACTTCAACCGGAAGGATGCCACTTAACCGGTTTCCAGCCAAGGTCAGAGCAATTGATAAGGATGGGATTGCCACAGCATCTGGAGGTATGCCTCCGCTTAGATTGTTGTCCCGCAGATTCAGTACTGTTAACTTCTGGCATTGGCTTAGATTTGATGGGATGCTACCTTCAAGATTGTTATCGTATAGATATAAACTTGACAACAACCTCAAACTTCCAAGAGATGATGGGATCTTTCCGTACAGTTTATTTTCACTCAGAGCCAATTCCTGCATCTTTTGAAGGTTTCCAATTTCAGTAGGAATAACACCTGAAAGTTGGTTGTTCCACAAACCCAATTGTTCCAAGTTTACCAAATTGCCAATCCCATTAGGAATCCCTCCAGATATTTTGTTGTTATCCAACATCAAGACTTTAAGAGTAGTTGACAGATTGCTAATGCATTCAGGTAATTCTCCTCCAAAGTTGTTGACACTTAAACCCAATACAACTAATCTAGTGGCGTTTGTCAAAGAGTAGTTGACAGATTGCTAATGCATTCATGTGTTGTTTTTCCAAACAAGGCAATTCTCCTTCAAGTCTGTTTTCGACGACTTGGAAGGTTTCAAGATTTGAAGCATTTGATAGGGAGATTGGTATGGGTCCGGTGAATAGGTTGGTTGCAATGCTAAAGAATCGGATGTGTAGAAGATTGTTGAATAAGTTTGAGGGAAGTGTCCCATGGATTGGTTGTTGTACACATCAAGTTCTGTGATGGAAGAGAGATTGAAGATCAAGGGAGGAATTGTACCTGACAACCTATTACCGGCCACAGTAAAAGTAGTAAGATTTTTGAGACGGCCCAAGTCATTGGGAATACTGCCATGTATATTATTATCGTCCACATAGAGCCACTTGAGGGACGATAAGTTCCCAAATGTAGAAGGGATGTTCCCGGTTAGATTGTTGGATCGGAGAGACAGACGCACGAGCTCGGACAAGGAGGCCAGTTCCATAGGAATTTCCCCTACCAAGTTGTTGTAATGAGCATCAAGCAGAAGAAGGTGAGTGCAAGCAGATATATTGGCAGGCATTGTGCCTTGCACTAAATTATTGTGCAGTCGTAGTGCTTGCAATCGTGTAAGGTATCCAATTTCAGGAGGGATTTGATGAGTAAAAGTGTTGTTTTGAAGATATACCTCCTTGAGAAAGCTCAAGTTGCCCATGTGTGGGGAGATGGAGCCTGAGAGTTCGGAGTGAGACAAATCCAAGATGGTTACTCTCTGGCGGTGGCGGAGGCTGCAGGTGACACCATACCAGTTGCAAAAGTGGATGGAAGCGTTCCAGGAGCTCAGAACCCCGAGAGGGTCTGCACTTATTTTGGCCTTGATTTCAAGCAACCCCAAATGATCAGTTTCATTCCCGGCAGTCGCATGAACAGCAGCAGTATCAATAGTAGCTGCAAGTGCAAGCAAGTAATGAACAATAACTATGATGCCAAGAAATGACCGTGAACATTCCATACTTGGTTTTTGTTGCCTGCTAATTTTAGCTAAAATCTTGTTAGTATGGTGGGGATAGAAAACCACATACATACATATACACACCACTGATGATTTGGAAACCAAGTCATATTCATCTCCGGACATGAAGACAGGACAAGAATCCAAATAACTTTTTTTTTTTCTTACAGTCAAAATCGTTTATGAGTTGGTTCCTCAAATTCAACATTTTACACAATTCCTTTCACTCTCAGATTGCAGGCCTTGCCTATCTATGAATTTTACTGTCTTTGTTATGACTCAAGAGGTGACAAATTGATATATATACATATATATTAGTTTTCATGTGAAAACTACGTTCAGTGAGTCTACTACAGATCATGGATTGACCGCTACTGCATGAGTGCATGTGGTGCCATGCTACTGACTGAAATATCATAGTCCTAAATAAATAGCCTTCCATCCATCCAGTTGATGCCGTCCTTGCCACTGCCAATAAGTAATGTTAGGGATCACATTAATTTTAGAGTCATCTGCTTGAATTAATTAAGTGCTCAATATGTTATTGGATCTAAAACGTCTGGCTTGATCCTTTCATCAAGTGACTATGTAGTTCTTTCATACAGTTTTTTTTTTTGATGGAAGGTTCTTTCATACAGTTAAACAAAACCAATAGACCAGTATTTCGTCCACCCTGAAATAAATGTTTTATTTGATTTATGTGTAAATATGAAGAAGGTGTTTCGACACTGGATGTAGGAGCATGACTCCAACTGCAACTGGCAGTTGGTTTTGTTTTAATTAGGTAATGCACACCGTGCCTTTTATAATGTATCGATGATACAATTAAATATACGTTGATGAGCGCTTTTATAAAGGTAGTTCATAGTAAAAGTTATTTGATAAATCATAATAATCAAGAAAGTCAAGTGGTAATACCTCTTACTTCTACATAACTAAGGTTGATGCTTACCAACACTTCATACAAAGAAATTGCAGTATCAAAAAAAAAAAAGAAAAGTAAGTATAGATACATTGAAACTAGGGATAATTTCACATATTTACGGTATACTAATCACTTGTTCCATATACTTACGGTCTATGTTTTTATGTTTCATTAGACCACGATGTATAATTTTTTTGGTTCATTGGCGGTTAGTTTTAACGGAAAAACATCTATTTTGCTGTCACATGACCAGCATGTGTCATCTAATTTTTAAAAGGACCAGAATGTCCTTTTAACATTAAAAAATTTGAATAATAAAAAAACTAAATTTTTGAGAACCGAGTTTGGGTCTCTCCGGACTCCGACGACACTCCGACAAGGAACACAAGGATGGAGATGGGTCTACAGGTATCAGATTGTCGTCGTCGAGCTTCTAATTGGGCGTTCGTGCTCTATCTCTGTCGGTTGTGCTCCATTCCATGGAGATTGAGAGATCGAAGTTTCGGTTGCTCGTCGTCGCCGTCGCCGCACGGACACAGTGAAGGTTGAAGCTGAAACTCGCGCTGCCCATCGTCGTATTCTCGAACTCTTGCTAAGTAGGTGGAGCATCGATTCCGGCTTGGGATCTTGAACTCTGGCTGTTTCATGCCTTGCTGCCATTATTGTCCCATGAAGAAGATAGGTGACGTCGTAATGACATCACCAAATTTCATTTTTTCTTTCCAATTTTATTTTGTTTTCTTGGTTTCAAAATGATTTTTATTAATTTTTTTAAATATGTTTCCATTTTATTTTTTTATTTCCAGATATTTCTTTTAGATATACTTCTCTATTTTTAAATTTAAATTTGAAAATGTGTTTTTTTTTTCTATTTTAGTTTAAAAATTTTTTTTTTAATATGTAGGGGCATTTAAGACATTTCACTCAAAACTTAATAGTAACAGACTTGAACCTAAAAAATTGTTTATCATAACCATATGAAACATAAAAAAGTAGACCGTATGTATTTAAAACAAGTGAGTTGTATGTTATAATTATATGAAATTATCCCTTGAAACTAAGAGGAAAATAAGACAAAAATGTGTCACCCTCCCAACCGAAACCCCTAGTCGGAAAGTCACTTGCCCCCACCACCACCTCCTCCTCCTTCCTATAGACCTCCACCCCTGCGTTCATCAGATCGTTTTTTCAGCAACAACCTCAGCCCTTTGAACCCTTACCACCGCCATGGGAACAACTGTAAGACTCGAACAGTCTTTGTTGTACCCTTCCTACTAGAACCCACCCAGCTCAGAGATTTCTTTGCAGAATCAAGAAGGCTTCTAAAGGTAGACATACCCACAAATTCAAACATCAATGGCTATTTTTTCGCCTTTCTCCACTTCGCCTCTGTTTTATCAGCCATAAGAGCCAGAATAGTTGCATGTTCTAGCAATCCTACCTCCTGGTCATAAAGGCCAAATCTAGAAGAAGTTTCTCAGATCTACCCACTTCTCACCCCAAACCCAGCCTCCACCCCCGTGTTCATCCAATCGTTTTTTCAGCAACAACCTTAGCCCTTTGAACCCTTACAACCGCCATGGGAACAAATCTAAGACTCGAACAGTCTTTGTTGTACCCTTCCTAGTAGAACCCACCTAGCTCAGAGATTTCTTTGCAAAATCAAGAAGGCTTCTAAATGTAGACATACCCACAAATCCAAACCAAAATGGCAAATTTTTCGCCTTTCTCTACTTCGCCTCTGTTTTATTAGCCATAAGAGCCAGAACGGTTGCATGTTCCAGCAATCCTACCTCCTGGTCATAAAGGCCAGATCTAGAAGAAGTTTCTCAAATCTGCCCACTTCTCACCCCAAACCCAACCCCCGAAACCCCTATGGTCAAGAGCCAGCCTTCAGAACAAATCCTCAACTGAAGCCCCCAAAACAACCCTATCCCTTCATCCTCAAAATCCTTATGCAAAGGAGCAATAAATCTAGCCTTACATGGAGTCTTTGAATCATAATCTTAGATTTGGGAAACAGGGCTTTTATCATCTCCTATGAAGAAAGTAAATTCCGATCTTAAATGGTAGATTATGGGATTGATTGGCTGAAGAAATGGTTTTTTGTTGTGGAAAACGGGATTGAAGCATTCAAAAAGGGTGGTTTCCTAAGATGGATTAGGATTGCGAATGTTCCTATAATGGCTTGGTCGGTCCAATCCCTCAATATCCTTGCGACACTATGTGAGAATCCTCTCCTTATCCACCCAGACTCAAGATATGGTCAAAACTTCGACAGAGCTCTGATCCTTATCCTAACCGACTACCCCAAAGTCCAAAACCAAGATGTTTTCCTAGAGGTCGATTCAGTCAAATTTCTTGTCTAGATCTCTTCCATACCCACGGCAAGCATCCCCGACACACACATGTGGGAGGACTCCAACTTCCAATCAGATGATACTCTGCTTCAGATTTAGAAGGGACTGGCCTAGAGGAAAATGAGGATCATATCTCCACCCAAATCAGGAACATAGTCTCTTCCGACATTACAGTTACTCCAACATGGTTTTATGTATTGGTTCATTCTTGATCTCAACATATTACTTTCACCCTCATATTGCAGGTCTTGCCTATCTAAATTAATTTATACTATTTGTTATGACTCAATTTGACATCTATATCTATATCGTAATTCAATGAGTCTACTACAGATCGTAGATTGACCCTTGCTACATATTCTTATATAGCCTTCCATCCAATTAGTTGATGTCGTCCTTCGACTGCGAATAATTAATGTTTTAAATCACAATAACCTTAGAGCCATAAGTGATAAAATATTGAAGGTTTAGATTCATGTACAAACTTGTTGTTAAAATACAAAGCAATGGTCTAATCTCTGCCCTTCAATTTTTCACTAAAGGGCTCATGTTGTCACTTGTCACGATTTGGTGCAATGACTCAACTTTCACAATTTTTACTCTTTTTTCAATTCCCGCTTCGATTGAATTCCGATTCACTTCATTCAAGCGCCAATATTTTTTTCTTTTCTCGAGATCTACAAAACAAGACTAGTGAATCATATATTTTTAAGGGTTTTAGGGTTTAGGGTTTAGGATTCATGGTATATGGTTTATGGGGTCAGGGTTTGGGGTTTTGGGTCTAAGGTTTTGGGTCTAGGGGTTAGAGGTTAGGGTTTATGGTTTATGGTTCATGGTTCATGGGTTTAGGGTTTATTGTTTTAGGTTTGGGGTTTATGGTCAAGGGTTTAAGGGTTAGGGTTTATGGATTATGGTTTAGGGTTTATGTCTAAGGGTTATGTCTTATGGTTTGTGGATATAAGGTTTGGGGTTATGGTTTATGGTTAGGGTTTTGGGGTTTATGGTTGGGGGTTTAGGGTTTAAAATATATGCTTCACTGCTCTTGTTTTATAGATATCAAGAAAAGAAAAATATTGGCGTTGGAAAGAAGTGAATCGGAATTCAAACGAAGCGCGAACGGATAAAAGAATAAAAATAGTGATAGTTTAGTCATTACTCCAAATCGTGGCAAGTGGCAGGATCAGCTTTCAATACAAAATTGAATGGCAAAAATTAGACCATTT
>JAYMSW010004600.1:0-10824 GCA_036897725.1 Erodium texanum | reverse complement strand
GGCCGGTTTTACCGGTTCCGGTTTTTAATAACCACCTCTACAACTATCAGCTTAATTTTTTAGTTGAGTTGGTTCTCTAATATTGTATCGGAGCTTGGTTCCTCACGAATACGGGTTCGAATTCCACTTTCCACAAAAATTACTTATTATTTCTCTAATGGGTTTTGGATGTGAAATTTGTAGGGAGAGTTGTAAGCTCATTGAGAAGAGAGATAAGGGCTTTAAAAATGAGACAGAATAAGAGACCCTATAGAGGCAAATGAGATAAATGAAGAAATAATAAGTATTTTTTGTAGAAAGTGGGGTTCAAACCCGTGTCCGTGAGGTACCAGCTCAGATATCAAATTAGAGAACTAATTCAACTAAAAGCTTAAGTTGATAGTTGATTGCCCAATTATATTTATATTATAACACGCGCCCTCACGAACAAACCCTTTTGCGAGTTTGGATGTGAAATTTAAGAAGAGAGATGAGTCCATTGGAAAGAGAAATAAGGGTTTGAGACAAGAGATAATAAGAGACCCATTTAGGGAAATTTAGATAAACAATATAGATTATTAAAGATAGCAGGGTTTGAACCCGTGTCCGTGAGGAACTAGCTTTGATACCATATTACAGAACCAACTCAACTAAAAGTCAGGTTCCTCACAAACACGGGTTCAACACCACCATTTTCGAAAATCTCTATTATTTCTCTATTTATCTAATTTGTCTTAAATGAGCCCCCGTAAACGGGATTGTCTGCGAGGGCGCGTGTTAAAGTATAAAGCTACATTAGGCCTCCAACTATAAGTTTAAAGATACGGTTTCAAATCCCACTTTCTACAAAAATATTTATTATTTATCCATTTACCCCTAACGAGCCTCTTATTATATCTCATCTCTATTCTTAATAGGTTTATATCTCTTCCTAAATTTCACAGCTAAACTTAAAAACGGGCTTGTTCGTGTAGGTGCGTAAATATAAAATCATAGTTAGGTCTTAATTGAGTTGATTCTCTAATATTTTGTATTTTTTTTTCTCTTGGAAAATATCTTTTTGAACCTGAATTACCTTGCCTACCATAAAGTATCACCGTTAAATAGTAATTTAAATAATTTTGGCTTTATTTAGTGTTGGTTTTTCTTGTGGAAAGCCTTTTGACGAATATTTCATGTCTCATCTAAAACCCGCATGCTTCACGCATTGTCTTCAACCAAGCGGTCCAAGCCTACCTGCCTGTCTAACAACACAGCAATACACATGCTCTTCTACTAAATATATTAATTTCACACCTCTATATATAGCATAGATGATTAATACTTTCAGATGTGGGGTAAGGTTGTGAATCAAGTCCAAGTGCACAAGGAAGAGGAACAACAAAAACTTGTTGAAAACAAAACTAGGGATTGATTCTTGGAGTGATACACAACTCTGAAAAATATAAATGAGAAACATTTTCATCATGAAAACAAAAGCACTTGCCTTTCAAGTGCATTTTTATTCAAAACACATCAACAACTCTCAGACGCTTTCCCCAAGCAAAGTGATCAAGAAGTTTGCGTACTTTCCTGATGTATCGCCCTTAATCGAACTGCCAAGGTTGACTCCATACATGTTTAAATACTCCCCTCTGATCTTCATCATGTCAACTTCAGCACGACTCACTATCACTCTAGTGAGCTCGGTTTCATTCGTTCCAATCTCCACAACCGACTTCCTCACTACCTGAGGATATCACAACCCAAGTTCATCAATGAGAAACTGGTCAAATTTGAATAACTAAGCAAGCATAAGTTCCAAAGCAATTGAAAGGCTTAAACTATAGGGATAATGGCAAAAAAGTACTTGTGCTATCGACGTTTTGCAGGTTAGTACCCTTATACATAATTGTTGCCCTCAACTTATTTTTTGTTGTATTTAGTAAATATTTGTTCCAAAATGATGACTTTACCCTTAAGATAAAAATATTTTTAAAAAATCCAGAATTTGATTAATTCAATTAGGTTAGTAGAATGCAAATTTTGATTGTAATAGTAAACTTTGAAAATAGAACAAACTTGTTGTGTATTTTGTTTTTTATTTAAAATTTCATGAGTAAAATCATCATTTTGGGATAAATTGACACAGTTGAAGGCCAACAACCCACAAGGATTTGAAGATAAAGGTACCGACCTACCAAAAGTTCATAGTACAGTACAAGATACTTTTTTACCCTTTTCCCAATTATATCTCACCTGGGCGAAGTGTTTTTCTGGAGAGTCTATGCACCTTATCACTGTAATCACTACTTTTTCCAAGTCACCTTTCTCACAAGTCTTGACATCCTGCTAATGAAGCTGTCAAATTAGGGGTACAACGGAGAAAGCTGTAGTCTATTAACTTTGCTAAGTTACCTTAGAAACTGAACTTCCATAGAGTTGCTTGTAATGCTCAAATGTTGCCCTGAGCTGAAACATATTCCTCGTGCTAAGTATCCACACAAATGGATCTTCATCTAATTTCTTTGCTTCAACGGCTTCGTGCAATTTGGTTGCTTCCAGTTCAGCAACATTAAGATCAACAGCTTCTTTATCATACCTGTAGGAGGTTACTAAACCCACCAGAAGCTATCCAACACCAGAATGAAGGATAATTATTTATTTGTTATACAATCAATTAGATGTAGTGTAGTATTTTATGTAAGGTGTTAAAAAAACATCATAATTTGACTACCTAGTATATTATGTAATTTTTTTATCCTTTGCTTTACCTTTCCAAGAGGTGGAGAAACATTAGAAGCTATGTCTTCTTCAAGTGAACAATCATAGAGGGAACAGTAGGCCTGCCTCACTGCAACTAGATGATGGGGAGACGAGGTGCATGCAATCTCAACTATCACCCGAGGGAGCTTTCTGTATTTTTGCTTCTTTTGCAATGCTCTCTTAATTAGTTTTGCATCCCTCTCTGGGGGATCATCTAGCCAGAGTTTCACTGCTTTCTGTTACAAGCCCAAACGCTTGAGACATCAATGCAAAAAAAAATTGTTTCATTATGTATAAATATTTAACTAGCCAACTCTTAAACACAAAATGTATGCATAATGCAACAACAACTCATGGAATTAGTATCAGATGAAATATAAGAATGGGTTCCATTTGGAATTAGTTCCTACCTTACAGTCTTTTACCATCTTTTCTGATATTTCCATATCAACTGTTCCAAGAACAAAACATTTATATTATAGAGGTCTTTAAAATGCTATGCAATCTAAAAGTTGCAACTTCATGCCATCAGACTCGGTGCAAGAAATACTATGAAAATTCGAAAACTGTTCACTATAACATATCATCAATGACAGGGAAGGAAGGTAAACAATCCACCATACGAATAAGATGAGAAAATTTGTTCACAACTTGTAAATTTGTAGACCCGGTTGAAAATGAAAGGGTGAATGGAAACATACTCGAAAATGACCAGAGAGTTCAGAATGGATACTATCAACAAGAGATTTATTATAGAGCTCTTGATAAGCATCCTTAATTTCCCTCCTCTGGCTTGCATTTCTGTGCCCCAATACCAATACTAGCCCTTCCTCATCCGTTCCCCATCCTGCACCCATCATCACCATCACAAACAACAAAAATCATGAAAGACACCGAAAGATTAAAACAAAATCACAGATCATGGTTTTGTCATACAATGAAACCAACATGACGACAAAGACATGATTTTATCAAACTTTCAAACGCACCCAAATGAAAAGGAATGATATTTCATACATGTTTGCGTCTATATACGATCACAGATACAATGCAATTGTGGGAGAAATAGAAAATCCGAGAAACCAAGAAAGAAAAGGAAAGGGGAAGAAGAAAGAACCAATGAAAGCATTGTTGATACTCTGAGCATCTTGGGATGGAGCAGGAACAACCTCAGGAACCTTGAGACTAGACATCTTTCTCTGAACTCTGTTTTCTGAGTTTCCGTTTACATTTCCCTCACATAGCCGCTCTTTTGTTTTGGGAATGTCTTAGCCTTTTCTTAAACATTTCCATTAATAACTGTCCTAAACATTTGGATGGACAATTACGTTGGACAAGACTGGAGTAATATGATCTCTCGGTTTAACATTCTTTTGCTCCAAACAGCTAATTACCCATATCATCTTACCTGAAATACCCCTTAATATTTTCTAAAACAGCCTCGTAGGTCACTATAAATACAGCACCAAGAACAGAATCGATTACCTCAATCGCCATACCCCTGCTCAGACAAAAATGACTCTTTCTGATGACCATTTCGAAGCTCTCAACAACGCCTTTTCTGGTAATTACTTCTCCCTCATTTTTATTCAACCATCTTTCTTCTCTGAAATTTCCCAATTCCTTCTTCTCTTGGCAGGAATTGGAGTGGACGAGAAAGCATTGGTATCGATTTTGGGGAACTCGGGAACCCAAGAACGAAAATCATTTCGTAAGGGAAGTTCCCATTTCTCAAATGATGAGCGTCTCTTCGAGCGCTGGGATGATACTCACATTCAGTTCCTCAAGCACGAGTTCAAGCGTTTTAAGGTTTATTTTATTTTTGAGTACTGTAGTATGTATTTTTTTTTTAATAACTGACAAAATATAATATTGGGCCAGCATGCTGTGGTGATGTGGGCCAGGCATCCGTGGGAAAGAGACGCCCGTTTAGCCCACAAGGCCCTGTCCAAGGGCCCACAATACTACAATCTACTCTTCGAGATGGCATGCACTAGATCATCCGATGAGCTCTTGGGCGCTCGGAGGGCTTACCACTCTCTCTACCAGCGCTCTCTCGAAGAAGACGTCGCCATTCACATCGACGGCTCTGAGCGCAAGGTCGGTGCTCTTACCCGCACTAGATTATTACTCTTGGGCCAACTGATTTGGTTCTTTTTGTATGTACATAGCTATTGGTGGCGCTGGTGAGTGCGTACAGGTACGAAGGGACGATGGTGAAGCAAGAGGTTGCCGAATCCGAGGCCAATGCATTGGTCGATGCTGTGAAGGAAGCCGACAAGCTAGTCGAGAACGATGAAGTTATAAGGATTCTTGCCACAAGGAGCAAGCTCCATGTCAAAGCTGTTTATAGGTACTATAAACAGATCTCCGGGAACCAACTTGACGAGGTATAAGACTTGCAAATATAAAAATGTTGACATTTTATGGTACGCGAGATAGTCACCCTTTGTGACGGTTTGAATAGGATGTTGACGACCAGAGGTTAAAAGAGACAGTGCAGTGCATATGTGCCCCGCTGACCTACTTCAGCCATGTAAGGCCAAACCACAACTATATATACATAATTTTCTTTTACAAATTTTCCTTTGTAGGTTATAGACTTGGGACTGAAAGATGAAGCTGACAATAAGACGAGGAAAGCTCTGACTCGAGTAATAATATCCGGTGCGGATGTGGACTTGGAGAAGATCAATGAAAAGTACCAAAACCAACATGATGGTGTTTCTCTGTCCGAGGAAATTGAAGACATGGCCAATGGAAACTACAAGGACCTGATGCTTGCAATAGTTCAAAGAGGATGCTGAAACAATGTGTTATTTTTAGAGATGACTGAGAATTGAGCTTGAGTTATATCATTAAAATCAAAACCTTAAACCTATTTCTTCTACCCAAATGGGTTCTTGTGGTTGTAACGATGTCTGCTTGCCTATGTTCTCAAAATGTCAAGATGCAGAGAGTTAGAAGAAGCTCGTATTTTTGCTCTCCCAAGTGTTTTTTTAATCATGAGACTTGTTATCGGACAACTCGCATCTAGTCTAGCCAAGCTATTTTAATGGGTGATGTCAAGATATGAAAACATCGCATCTAAAAGATATAAATAAATATTACTTAGCAAAGACATCCATTTATCAACATAAAATCAGAGTTTGTCATATTTCAATTTGCACCCCCCGGTAGACTAACATTACAAGGAGTCACATGATACCAGGCCAAATGTTGATTGAGGGGTCATTTTCTGATGAGTCATGCACCTACCAGTACCAACTCCATTCAGTTACAGTCCTAAAGCAGGACTTTGGTGACACATATATAGGTCAGCTATGAAACTTTATTTCCCAAAACACCCTACTTCACCTAAAAAAACAAAAATGCCTTTAATTGAACCAATTACTCTCTTTCTCGTCAGCTCCCAAACCTGACAGACCAAACAAAGATCATCAAAACTCAAAACCAAACATGAAAGTTAGTGGGGATGAGACCGAGAACAAAAATATGTTGTTTGGACAAATTATATTGCGTAATGAAAGGACAGCTAATACAATATAACCTACTCTTTATCCTTATGGTTTCTTTCTTCACGCGTTAGGTTTGGCTCTGTCGGAATGCGAACTACTTTGGATGCTCTTTCTGGTTCAGTGTTGAAGGAAAGAGTCCGGGACTGGGGCCCCCAAGTAGTCGACACACATGATCCATTTTAAGTCACCATGAAGTTATCATAGTACTCTCAGAAATGCCCGTCTCAATAATCTCTCTCTGTAAGATTCTCGTCGTATGTATCAAAAGTTGACGAGAAAAGAATTTTCCACTGCATATGCAACTATCAAGGGAGATTGGGTCTTTTAAAGACAAAATCTATCTTGCAAACCCAGCTTAACTTGGTTCATTATCATCCTCGGTTGGTCCAGTTCCTATTATTTAGAACTTAGGAAAGCCTCAAAAATGAATTAAACATTTGCAAGACAGCATATATAAAAAAGAACACAAGTCCATATTATTTCAACAACATTAAGACACGGATCAGACTCTTTCAAGACAAGACCATAAAAAAGGAAAAAAAAAAGAAAAGAAGAACTCATCAACAACACAATCGGACCAGAAAATCAGAAGCATAAGTGATGAAGAAAACTATTCATCGTTGCCCAAGAGAGTGAGGAGGAAGGTCTTGTAGTCACCAGAAGTCTCCTTGGACACATCGTGGACTAGGCTCACGCTGTTATTCTTCAAGTAGAGATCCTTGATGTTGTTCAGATCCCTCTCTGCCCGCGTCACGATCACTCGGGTCAGCGCCCCCTCATCGGTTCCCCTCCCCTTCAGGGCGTTGCGGGCCAACTATATCATCCACCATTATGTTAACATTACCATGATATCATCTAAATCAAAACCTCATTACATTATAAGAATAACAAGAAATTAAAATAATCACCTTCTCATAGTACTTGGTGTGGTCAGTGGTGCAGTGAATGGCCGTGCGCAGTGCCTCCACAAATTCATTACTATCCGCAGATAAAGTCTACACAAATAAATTACGAGAATTATATAGTTGGATCCTTTTCTAAATTCTAATCCGTGGTTATTACCTTGGCCAGGGAGGTAGCACGGTCCTCCTTGTACTTGTTGACGGTAGCAGCGATCTGGGCTTTGCTCCTGGTGGTCAGGATCCTGATGACCTCATCATGGCTAAACTTCTTGTCCTTCACGGCCTCGTGGATGATGTCAGCTTCTGTTTTGGCCAACCTCGCGTCGATCTCACTCCCCCTGTACCTGTAGTTTCCGACCAGACCAAGCAAGAACTGCAAACAACAATAAACTATCAATAATTCCATGTATTTTGTCAAGAAAAAGGGGAAGCATGCACGTGCCTTGCGCATGTCGCCGGAGGTGTTGACAGCGAGGTCCTCCTCGAGGGAGTGCTTGTAGCGGGCCTGGTAGGCGCGCTTGACAGCGAGGAGCTCCTCAGGGTCGAGGACGCAAGCGATCTCGATGATGACATGGTAGTCACGGTTGCCCTTCCTGATGGCCACGTTGGCAAGCACCGCGTCTCTGTCCTCCGGATCCAAGTTCCATCGGTACACGGCTCTCTCGAACTCGCCTCTCAGCTCGGATTCGAGGCGCTTGATCAGATCTTCCTGGAAGAGGTTCTGATAGGCGATCCTGATCTGCTTCCTCTGCGACGCGTTTCTGTGACCCAGTATGTTGATCACAGCCTTCTCATCGGTACCCAGTCCTGCCACAGATATCGCATTTCACTTACTCTACTCATCAATTAAATTAAATTAAAAACGAATTAGATTTTATTTGTTGAAACCTTCGCAGGCCTTTCGGAGGACCTGTGCATCTTCTTCAGCAGAAAAGCTCGGGGGAGTAGTGATGGTGGCCATTCTTATGTTTGATTTGTGTGTGATGTGATGAGGAGAATTGGCCTGATTTTAGCCCCTATTTATACCAGTTTTCTACCAAAAATATTGCCAACACACCATTATTATTCTTATTATTTTATTAATAATAGTAATTATTGCTACAGTTTTTATAATTGTTGTTACATATTGGCTTGGTTCAATTATGTCTTTTATGTAAAAGCTAATTATTTTCCTTTCTTTTTTTGTTCTCGAAATATTCTTTTTCTGTGTGCTCTATTTTGTACACCGGCTGTTTCGCCCCTTTGAGAGTTGGTGGGATTCAGAGCTCATTTTTCCATTGGAAATTACTTTTATAACTTCTGTTGCCATTGTAAATTACCATATTTGAGTTACTGAAAACATTTTGATAATTTTTTAATACATATCTACTCACATTGTAGTCATCTAAACTAATAAGGAATACTCTAGACTAAATTTTATTTGTACTTTTCTCGAAAATTGTTTTAAATTCTCTCTTTTTTTTTTTTGAAGATTTTAGGGCAACGTCAATGGTGGACGTGGCTACTTGCAATGTTGGCTGTGACACGTCAGCGAAAATGGGACTGTGTGACAGACGTGATACCAGAGCTGGCCCAAAAGAAGAATAATGCAACACCGGTGGAGCACCGATGCTGATAACTGAAAAATATTTTTTTATTAAAAAAAACATTTTCGTAAAAAAGAAAAAAAAATACTGTCGTTGACCAATCAACGTCAGTGAGGAGCCGCCGCGTGCCCTTCTGTCGTCTCATCTGTCGCGCCGATGTTGGTTCGTGTATCGAGGCAGCGATGACAGAAACAGCTCTACTGTTGTCTCGGCAATGAAGCCAACCGTTGCTAGAGCGAAGCCAGCAAAAACGCTACCTGACTAATACCGACCATTGGCCTTGCCCTAAATTATATCTCTAAATAGATATCTAATCAAGTTTTAATTTCAATATAATTTATCTAATAAATCATTTTCAAGAGGTAAAATCGATATAGTCATATTTAACTCTAATTTATCATTCAAACCATACAAATGAAATGCTCAAAAGAGACAGATGAATATTTAATATATTGAATCAATTGATAAAATCAAATCGATATACTTAACAAGTGGCGTCGGAATAACATAAAGATTAATGTGGAGTGCACATTGAAAATATCAAAGTTAAAGTACGATCAATATATACATGCAAATTTTATAAATGAAAACATAACAAAATAAAAAGTGTCAACCATTTATATTTCTGGAAGTGTGAGATGTTGACAAGGATAATTACCTTTGCAAGCCTTGTAAAGAACCTCGGCATCTTGAGCAGGGGTGGTGTTGTCACTAAAAATGACAGAAGCCATGATTATGATTATGGAGCTTTTAATTAGGTGTGTTCTGTGATAATTCTGGAGGACCTGGTGTTGATCAACGTTGAAATGGCTTGCTTTGATCCAGCAAGATCACGATTTCCTTCTCCAAAACCTTCTTTTACGTAAGAAGCTGCATCTAAATTTTATTTTTTTCGCTACTGACCTATTATAGTCAAAAGTTTGCATTTTTATCCTATTTTTTTATTCTGGTCCGCTAATAAATGAAGGTTGCTATAAAAATACGGGGAAACCGCAAATTTATAGGTCTATCAGCTTCTTCTAATCAATTAATTTTTATGCATAATTATTACTGTAAATTGTTTGGAAAATATAACACCTCACAACAACCATATTTAATTGGAAGCCACTTTTACGGGTGTTACACATAAATTAATCTATATGTGTCCCTTTATTCCTTGTAATAAAAAAAAAAGCAGTCACCACTTTAAAGTTTGAATATATATGGAATGATTTTAATTTGAGGCTAAGTTTCTATAGTCTGGATACTGCAATGCAAGCAAGGAAGTTATGTGATTCTTCCTCTATTCCTTTTGCTTTTGCTTTTCTTTTTCTTAATATTTTTTGTTTTCTATATGCAAAAATTGTGTTGGTTTTGCTTTTATCTTTTTTTACTTCACATTGTTAATTTACAATTTGGGTTATTCTAGCTCTGATGAGCGAAACCAATATTAAAAAGATATGAAGGCAAACAGATATCCAAAAGATTAGAAAAACTGAAATTTGAAATCCATGTGACACATAAATACAATTTAATACTGTTAATTCACGTTTAAAGGCACACACTTTCATTTAAAACGAGATTCTTCTGAGTTTAATATATGATTTTAGTTCTCTAACACGTTGAAGGACAGACAAACCCTACAGGCTACAGGTAATGAGAACCTTGTCCTTAATTAGCCCTTCGGATAAATTATTGGGACATTGTTTATCCTAGATGCCCGAGCAACGTTATGAATCACTTCCCTTTGAATCTCATTTCTTAAACTAAATTATATGATTTCACTTCTTGGAGATAGAAACTATACAGCAAAGTTGCTTAAAATGGTTCAGACAATATATAAGTTTATTCCAGAGGGATTATATATTATTTCTCTCATTTTTCTTGGATTTCTCTCTTCCACTCTTATCGGACCTTTCTCTCACTCTCTCTTATAAAAGGTAGGGTCAAGTGATATTGATGAATTCCTTTCTATATAAAGGTAACTCATGACAAATTATTGATACATCATTTATTAATAATAATCAAGAAAGTCAAGTGGTAAATGCCCTCTTACTTATAATAAGTAAGGTTGACTATTACCTACATTTGATACACAACAATTGCAAATCTAAT
>JAYMSW010004599.1:0-10824 GCA_036897725.1 Erodium texanum | reverse complement strand
TGTAAAAAAAATCAAACCTAATCATTGAGATCAATCTAACGGTCCTGATGTAGCAGACTGTTAATCGATGACCGTGTGTGAATATTACTCTGAGACCGAGCTGAAGGACAGCTGTCAGCTAGAGATTCCGCGCCGATATATTCGACAAAATGCTAGCCGGCTAATTGGGGCCCACGTTTGACTGTGCCTATGATAAGTAAGTATAATTATCAAGAGTTCTTATCATATTTCGATAAGGGCTTTAAGATGGTAAGAGCGTGTAGCTATCATCCCCTTTCTCCGTCTCTTCTTCCTATTAAAATCACCATCTCTGCGAGCTCAAGTCGTACTAATTTTTTTTTTCTGGAGAGAGAAAGCTAGAGATAGAGAGAGAAAGTGCAGAGAGAGTTTTCTTCTGCATCGGTGTGGTGGAGAGAGAAAGCTTCGCCGAGCCCTCTTTCCCCTTCGTGGGTCGTGTTCGGCTCTGCTTGGTGGATCGATCTCGTTGCTTGCTTAGGAGGTGAGAGCTTCTGAGAACTTTCTCGGCCCCTTTTGAGCTCGAATCTGCAACTTTAAAGTCTTATGCTTTATTGTGTGTTGGAGATTTTTTTTATTTCAATTTTATGTCCATTTATAGCCCCTTTATCTTTTGCATCTTCGAATCCCATGTGGGTACAAAGCTGCTTTGTTGCGTCTCCGATCCGGCAAAATAACCCTAGATTTTTCACTCTGCATCTGGTAATTTTGTGCAGGAATGGTGTTTGATTTGTGTATCTGAGTGTGGTTGGATTACCTAGTTCCGGGTATAGCTTTGATTGATTTTTGCTGCTTAATTGTTTTGGTATTTGGGAGATTTGGAGCTGACCCATGTTGGTTTTGTGTGAATTTTTTGATTTTTTGTTACAGATCTAGAGATATATTGGGCGGTTACGATGTCCTCTCTCAGTAGAGAGCTTGTGTTCTTGATCTTGCAGTTTCTAGATGAGGAAAAATTCAAGGAGACTGTTCACAAGTGGGTTTGTTTTTAAGTTTTATTGACTATTTTTTTTAGTTTTTAAATATTATTTCTCTGTTTTGTTTTTTAGTTTTTGTGATAATGATTCATTATTAGAGTCCTCATTAATGCTTGTTCTCTTGTGGGTCAAAAATAGACTTGAACAGGAATCTGGGTTTTTCTTTAACATGAAGTATTTTGAGGAAGAAGTCCAGAATGGCAACTGGGATGAAGTTGAGAGATATCTCTCTGGTTTCACTAAAGTTGATGATAATCGCTATTCGATGAAAATCTTTTTCGAGATTAGGAAGCAGAAATATCTCGAGGCATTGGATAAGTAAGAACTGAACTTTAAGAGTTTGAAGTTTATTGTATCTAGTTGGTGCTTTGTCTTCTTCAAATTCTGAGTACTTGGATTTTAATAGGCATGACCGAGCAAAGGCAGTGGATATATTGGTTAAGGACTTGAAAGTGTTTGCTACATTTAATGAAGAGCTTTTCAAGGAAATCACTCAGCTCTTGACACTTGAGAACTTTAGGTATGAGATAATGTAGTGTATTATTAACTCTTGATTTCAAATGGTTGTAGTGAAGAGACCTCAATTGGGTTTTATTGTATCTCTCAGGGAAAATGAACAACTATCGAAGTATGGAGATACTAAGTCTGCTAGAGCTATCATGTTGGTTGAGCTCAAGAAGCTCATTGAAGCCAATCCTTTGTTCCGTGATAAATTGCAGTTCCCTAACCTTAAGAACTCAAGGTTACGAACTCTCATTAATCAGAGGTAATTTTGTAGTCTCTAGCTCCTATCAATTGACTAGCTTTACTATGATTTTGTATCCTTTTGACTCTTTGTAATGTATGCATAATGTTGAGGCTGTGTTTTTTTTGTCCTGGCTTCTTGAGTCTACATTTGGCATTTGTTGACACTAATGGGTTTATACATGTTTAAGGTTTTATTTATTTCTGGTTTATGTCACAGCTTGAATTGGCAGCATCAACTTTGCAAAAACCCAAGGCCTAATCCGGACATAAAAACTCTTTTTGTGGATCACTCTTGTGGACAGCCCAATGGTGCTCGTGCTCCATCCCCAGCCAACAATCCTCTTTTGGGTTCAATACAGAAACCAGGAGGCTTTCCTCCTCTAGGTGCTCATGGGGTGGGTGGTCAAAAACATAATTGACTTATCAAGTTCATGTTTTGTAGGTGTCTTTTTACTGATATGATTATGTTTGAATCAGCCTTTTCAACCCACACCAGCATCAGTTCCTGCACCCCTAGCAGGTTGGATGTCAAATCCTTCCACTGTGGCCCATCCTGCTGCTTCTGGTGGAGCTATCGGGCTTGGTGGCCCATCAATACCCGGTAACAGCTTCATTCTTCCTAGTCTTTTCTATGGGAACTCAAGTTATCTATATTATTGGTCTAATGTGATGCATCATTGTGTATTGCAGCTGCATTGAAGCATCCTAGGACTCCTCCTACGAACCCTTCCTTAGACTATCCATCTGCTGATTCAGATCACGTGTCTAAAAGAACAAGGCCCATGGGGATCACCGATGAGGTACCTTGATTTGACTTTTGAAACCCTGCCATGACAACTTTCTTTGACTATCTTTCTAAGGTAATTCATGTTCTGCAGGTCAATCTTCCTGTGAATGTGTTGCCAGTTACATTTCCAGGTCAGGGTCAGAGTCATGGCCATAGTCAACCTTTCAATGCACCCGATGACTTGCCAAAGACTGTTCTTCGAACCTTGAATCAGGGCTCATCTCCTATGAGCATGGACTTTCATCCTGTCCAACAGACTCTACTCCTTGTGGGTACCAATGTGGGCGACATTGGGTTGTGGGAAGTAGGTTCAAGGGAGAGACTGGTTTTGAGAAACTTCAAAGTTTGGGATCTCGGTTCATGTTCAATGCAACTTCAGGGAGCTCTTGTTAAAGATCCTGGTGTATCTGTAAACCGCATAATCTGGAGTCCAGATGGTTCTTTATTCGGTGAGCTTGATCATAATTGAATCTTGAAGTGATCAGAGTGAGACTTCGAGTGTTTCTTGAAATGTTTCTTTGTTGTTTCAATGCAGGAGTTGCATACTCAAGGCACATTGTACAAATATACTCTTATCACGGAGGTGATGATGTGCGACAACACTTGGAGGTATTATTAGTAATGATATTTTCTTTATTTACTAATAATGTCTCTAAGTGTGATCGAGTTTTACTGATATGTTTCTTGCCAGATCGATGCCCATGTTGGTGGAGTCAATGATCTTGCGTTCTCACATCCTAATAAGCAGCTTTGTGTGATTACATGTGGCGATGACAAGACCATCAAGGTTTGTTCGATCATACTTTGATTCTTTAAGCTTTAAAGAATGAATCAATGAACATTTCTTTGATGATTTGTATTATCTTTGTAGGTGTGGGATGCGGCTACTGGTGCAAAGCAATACACTTTCGAAGGCCATGAAGCTCCTGTCTATTCTGTATGCCCTCACTATAAAGAAAACATTCAGGTAGCACGTGCTTATCAATTTGAATGACATTTCTTTATTGACTTATCAATTTATTGTCGTTCTTGATATTCATTTTTGTAAAAATATGCTTCAGTTCATCTTCTCAACTGCACTTGATGGAAAGATCAAAGCATGGCTTTATGACAACTTGGGATCCCGAGTTGATTATGAAGCTCCTGGTCGCTGGTGCACTACAATGGCTTATAGTGCTGATGGGACAAGGTCAATATACTTCACTTGACCAGTTGTGTTAACGTGTGAATTAATGGGCTTAATCCAAATTTAATCAAGCTAAATGTACTTTTATGGTGTGGGTATGCAGGCTCTTTTCTTGTGGGACAAGCAAAGATGGTGAGTCGTTCATTGTTGAATGGAACGAAAGTGAAGGAGCTGTCAAGAGAACCTATCAAGGATTCAGGAAACGTTCTCTGGGTGTTGTGCAATTCGATACAACTAAAAATCGATTCTTGGCTGCTGGTGATGATTTCTCCATCAAGTTCTGGGATATGGACAATATTCAGCTTTTGACTACTATCGAAGCTGATGGAGGCCTCCCGGTAAGTTGATCATAGGGAAAATCTCACTAAGCTATCCTTATTGAAATGACAAAAATACCCTCCTGAAAGAGAGGGTATTTTTGCCATTTCAGACCCCAAAGTTGAGGGATTGGGGTAAATTGAGGAAGATGCAATATTTAGGGTAGCTGAGGGAGATTATCTCAAATATTCAATCAAAATCCGAACTTTCTCTCCGAAAAGATCAAAATTGCTCAGTTTTGCATTAACTTTTTCACAGGCAAGCCCGCGAATCCGATTCAACAAAGATGGAGCTCTCTTGGCTGTTTCTGCTAATGAGAATGGGATCAAGATTTTGGCTAATTCAGATGGCATTCGAATGTTGAGAACATTCGAGAATCTTTCATATGATGCATCAAGAACACCTGAATCTGCAGCAAAGGTAGTAATCTCAATTTCCCGTGACAAATCACTCAAGTTTAGGAGTTAAATCTTGCTTAAATTTTCAAGTGTTATATCGTGCAGCCTGCAATAAGCCCGATTTCAGCTGCTGCTGCTGCAGCAGCGGTTGCTACTAGTGCTGGACATGCAGAGAGAGGAGCTTCTGTGGTTTCTATTTCTGCAATGGTTCGTTCGTTGTACTTGCTTTTATATTACATCTATATTCGATATTCACATTGTTTAAATTCAATTAACGTGTTACGGGTCTTTGACAGAATGGAGATGCAAGAAACATGGGGGATGTGAAGCCTAGAATAACCGAAGAAAGCAATGACAAATCAAAGATTTGGAAGCTCACTGAAATCACTGAATCTTCTCAGTGTCGATCCTTGAGACTTCCTGAAAACATGAGAGTAACAAAGGTAATGCTTTCACTACCAGTTCTTTTTTTCCCTGAGAGATTTTTCAACTTCGTTATAGTTTTAATCATGTTTGTTATTGCCTAATTATTTGTTGCTCATTACTAATGCAATCTCGTTCACTTTCCAATTTTTTGTTCGCTTGTATACTCAAGTTTTGCCCATCAACTAATCATGTTTGTTGACTTCTCTTGATTCGTACAGATATCTAGATTAATCTACACAAATTCAGGCAATGCGATCTTGGCATTGGGAGCAAATGCAATTCATCTACTATGGAAATGGCAGCGAAGTGATCGTAACTCAACCGGCAAGGTACAAGAACATTGCATTATTATAATAATAATCCCTATTTAACAAATGCAACTGTTTCTTTGTGAGATTTGTATATTGACTCTTCAATTCGTAGGCGACTGCAAATGTTGCGCCTCAACTATGGCAACCATCGAGCGGTATTCTGATGACAAATGACGTAATCGACAGCAACCCCGAAGAAGTTGTTCCGTGCTTTGCGTTGTCCAAGAACGATTCTTATGTTATGTCCGCATCAGGAGGGAAGATTTCCCTGTTCAATATGATGACATTTAAGGTACCCTGAGAATCAAGAACATTATATTTGAAAATCAATTATGCAGTTTAGTTTTGACGTATCTTTGATTTCTTTGGCAAATTGCAGACGATGACAACGTTTATGCCACCGCCACCTGCAGCGACGTTTCTTGCTTTCCATCCTCAAGACAACAATATTATTGCTATTGGTATGGACGATTCAACAATTCAGATATACAATGTTCGTGTGGATGAGGTATGAAAAACACAAATTTGATTTTTTTTTTTTTCTTGATAATTAGGGCTTGTTTAGGCATGATGAACAAGTTTGATTTACCGTTTGTTTATTATGCAGGTAAAGAGCAAGCTTAAAGGTCATTCAAAGAGGATCACCGGCCTCGCCTTCTCTCATGTACTGGGCGTGCTAGTTTCATCTGGAGCAGACGCTCAGGTAAAAGATTTCCCGGTTTCTAGGTGCATAGAGAATTGATCTCATGTATGTATCGTTGGTGTTACTAAATCACACTGGACTTCACATACCTCTCTATTCCGATAATTTAGAGGATAACATGACACTACTTTCTCTCCTGTTTGTGTGTTTTTTGAAACTATGTCATCTGTTTTCCCGTTTAAATTAAGCTTTCATGTTCCACAATTTGACATTGTTTCATATATCTGCTTCCCGTTAATTTTTTGGCCTTGCACAGATTTGTGTATGGACTTCGGACGGGTGGGAGAAGCAGAAGACTCGATTCTTGCAAGTTCCACCAGGGAGGTCGCCAACATCACAATCAGACACTCGGGTTCAGTTTCATCAGGATCAAATTCATTTCCTCGTTGTACACAAAACTCAGCTCGCCATATTCGAAACAACCAAACTCGAATGTGTCAAACAGGTACGTTACTTTCTTGTATTAACCTCAACGTCTTTTGATTCATTAACTTATAATGTTCAAATCTAATACGACCTTCTTAATTGTACAGTGGGTACCACGTGAATCTACTGCCCCGATCTCTCACGCTACGTTCTCGTGCGATAGCCAGCTGGTTTACGCCTGCTTTTTGGATGCAACTGTATGCGTGTTTAGTTCTGCAAATCTGAGATTAAGATGTCGGATCACTCCCTCTGGTTATCTTCCGGCCAGCGTCAGGTCTGGCCCTCGTTCTAATTTCATATTTCGTAACCAAAATGATCGAGAAGAGAATGATAATCTTGATTTTGATTCAAATGTGCAGCAACTCTAATGTGCACCCGCTCGTGATTGCCGCTCACCCACAAGAACCGAACCAGTTCGCGCTCGGGCTATCCGATGGCGGGGTCCACGTCTTCGAGCCCCTTGAATCGGAAGGCAAATGGGGGGTTCCTCCACCGGCCGAGAACGGGACCGGGAACGGTGCTCCGGCTACTCAAGCCGGAGGAGCCTCCGGATCCGAACAGGCACAGAGATGATGGTAAATGGGTACTGCAACGGTCGAGAGCACAAGTTCCTTTTACATACTTGGCTTGCTTGCTTTCCAAGGAAGAAGAAAAATTAGGCGATCTTCACAATCTATATATATATATATATAATTCATTGTATGAGTACTAACCTCTACCCAGAACCCATCACTTCGTGTGTTTGGCTAGGATTTGTTAGGTTTGGCCCAGATTTTTTTATCGGTTTCTAAGTTATGGTGTCGGAATTGCCCTTTCTCTGTACAATGCAAGTTTGAAGCTATATGCAAAGATGTAGATTTTCATGGTAAGCTACAAATTGAACTCTCTTTTTGGAACTGGGTTTTGTAGGTTCACGAACTGGCTTGAAAAATATCACAAAAAGATCTGAACTTGATGAAGACTGCTATATATTGATCTTTTTTGGAACTGGGTTTTGTAAGTTTACAAACTCGATTGAAAAACGTGACATAAAAATCTGAACTGGATGAAGACCGCTACAAATTGAACTTTTTTTGGAACTGGGTTTTGTAAGTTTACAAACTCGCTTGAAAAACGTGACATAAAAATCTGAACTTGATGAAGAGCGTTACAGATTGAACTTTTTTTGAAACTGAGTTTTGGAAGTTTACAAACTCGCTTGAAAAATGTGACATAAAAATCTGAACTTGATGAAGACCGTTACAGATTGAACTTTTTTTGGAACTAGGTTTTGCAAGTTTACAAACTTGCTTGAAGAATGTGACATAAAAATCTAAACTTGATGAAGACAGCTACAAATTGAACTTCTTTTGGAACTGGGTTTTGTAAGTTTACAAACTCGCTTGAAAAATGTGACATAAAAATCTGAACTTGATCAAGACTGTTACAAATTAAACTTTTTTTCGAGCTGGGTTTTATAAATTCATAAACTCGCTTGAAAAATGAGAATAAAAATCTATACATAACAAGACCGTTTCAAGTTGAACTTTTTTTGAAACCGAGTTTTGGAAGTTCACAAACTTGCTCAGGGTTTTGGAACTGGGTCTTGTAAGTTCACAATCTCACTTGAAAAATGTGAAATAAATAGCTGAAAATTTGACGAAAGCCACTACAAATTGAGCTTTTTTGGAACTGGGTTTGACAAGTTCACAAACTCACCTGAAAAATACGACAAAAAATCTTAACTTGATGAACACTGACACAATCGGGTTGAATCAGGCAGAACAACAAAAAATTCAAGTAACTCAAGTTCAGACATCTTATTATGAGTAGCAAATGTCAGTTGATTTCAAACTGTAAACCATAAACATAAACCATAGTTTGAACAGCTGACAAACATAGTACAAATCATGATTGTTCATAAATTTCCCATGACATAGAACACACTGATAATGTTTCTTCACCAGAAATTATTGTCCAAACCAACCAAAGTAGCACAAGTAGTCTCTTCAGAGTCTGCAGCCATGCCTAGGAAGCTTTCTTATATACATCTTTCAAACTCGGTTCGGTTTGAAAGAACGCTTCCCACAGACCACGGGTTTTATTTCAAACCTCCCCCGAGAAGCCATAGCAAAAGCACACTAGGAAGTAGAAACCATACCCGGGAAGCTTTGTATCTACAACGTCTTCTTCCACGGGCTCCACGCGAAGCTTATGATTGTTCGTAGCCATTCCCTCGAGAGCCTTCCACTTTCGAACTCCACCAATATGTACAACTTGAGGATTGTCTTCTTCGTTTGACTTCTTATTTACAGAGGCGCCATTCCAAGCAGACTTGACCTTATTTACAGTAGAAACACAACTTCAAGAGATTATTCGGGTCTGAAAGTTACCAGATTCGGGAGATGAGTTGCTTGGAGTCTCTTGATGTCATTTGCAGTGACCTTGCAGGATTCGAGAGTCAGAGACTTCAAGTTCTTCAGTGGCTTCAAATGCCTCAGCCCGTCACTGGTTATGCAGGAGTTCGATACACTCAAAGACACCAGCCCGGTCAATCCTGCAATCGATGCAAATTTTTGAGATCAAGAAGGCCAAGTGAATACTTATAACGAGCTAGATTCAATAAAAATACCGGACAGAGACTCCAAAGCGTTGTTTGTGAGATTGCAGTTCTGTGACAGATTCAACAGCATCAGGGACGAGAGATCTTTGATGTTCTTCACACCAGCATCGGTCAAGCCTCCTCCACATATCTCCAGTGATTGCAGGTTCTTGAAATCTGATTCATAAAACAAATTATTATTTCAAGAAACTCATGTTAGTTTGTAGTGAATTGGGTAAGTGAGAATTTATAGAACGTACTTTTCAAATAATTTGTTCCGGAGTCTGTAATGCGGGCCCCGAACAGGTCCAGATGAGTTAATCCTGTCAAAGCTGCAAAATTGGCACCGTGGTTTAAGCACCAAGACTTGACGAAATAGATATTCAGATTAATAATGGATCTATGCTTACTGGTAAGAGCTTGAAGTCCATTGTCTGTAACATGGCGGGCATCGAGATTAAGTGATTTAAGAGATTTCAAGCCAGATAATCTTCTTAATCCACTATCAGTAACTGCAGTGAACGAGAGATTTAAACTCTCCAGGTTACTCAGAGCTGTCAGAGAGAGAAAGAGAAGATGGTGAATATATAATAAAAACCAGAGATTATATCGAGATCTATTAGAAGACATTCTACATATAAAACCTGAGAGGTGGCGAAGCCCATTGCTACCGACATCAGTATCAGACAAGACCAAACATTTCAGACGCCGAAGACCTAAAACCAAACCATTCCCATAAATAAAGCTCGATATATATTATGTGAGAACAAGAACATAAGTGATAATATAAACAAAATCAAGATCCAATGACCTGTCAAGTGAGCAAGCCCTTCATCGCCAATTCGACATGAATCTAAGTTCAAACTCTCCAAATTTGTCAAACCTGGAAAGAGCAAGATCAAGAACCATGCAAAGGTTCACCAACAAAAATACACAGAAAAAAGAAAGAAACCTTTGAGGTGGGCCAAACATCCATCAGAGATATCATTGAATCCCAAGTTCAGAACTTTCAGACTGTTAAATCCTGTGCAAAAGGAAGGATATATTAAGCTCTAATAATTCAAGCCCAAAAATAATAAAAAGAAATATGATATGTGATTAATATTTGAATTCCACTTACGAGAAAACTTCTCACACCCATCATCAGATAGACTGCATCTATTGAGATTCAGATACAACAGGGCGGTAAGAGCTGCATAAAAACCAAAGCCAAAAACAGAAGTGACCATCACATCAAACAGAGTATACGACCATGTAGACATGATGAAGATGCCTCTTCTTTTGTTTTGATGATGTCAGCAAAACAGCCCTAATGGGCTTTTTTAAGGCCCATTAACTCTACAATGAATTTATCGTTTATCATTATAACGTACACAACTGGACAGAGATCGAACCTGAAAGAGAATCCAAGCATGCAGCAGTAACCGGGCATCCTTCCAAGTTCAACAGAGTCAGCTTCTTCAGACCTGCAAAATACACACAAAAAAATGTGATTGCAGGAACAGTTTCCGAAAGTGCCGATGACACCAGATATATCAAGAAACTTTAGAACAATCACTAGCGACGAGCATGTGAGAGTAATTGTAAGAAATCATCAATTGTTCTGAAACTGACATGTTTAGGATCATAACATCATTAAAATGACAGTACTTAAGAATTATTTGAATACCTCTCAAATAAGTAATTCCCAGATCAGTGACCTTACTGCATGCAACTTGTAATGATTTCAAGTTTGTAAGCCCTGAAACATAACAGTACAAGTAACAAATTTGATTTTATGACTTAAACCTTAAAACTGAAGTATTGGGAGGTTCATCATCGACCGATTTTGATCCGATGGATGATAAAGTAAAAGTTTACTATTGCCACTAAAATGCAATTACCAGCAAGATGTTTCATATCAGCATCTGTTATGCTATTACACCACTTGATGTTGAGAGACTCCAATT
>JAYMSW010004598.1:0-10827 GCA_036897725.1 Erodium texanum | reverse complement strand
CCGCCATCGAGGGTGGCCGTGACGGTGAAGCCGGCGAGGCTCGTGTTCGGAACCGTCGGGGAGAAGAAGAGCTATACGGTGACGTTTGTGGCGAAGAATGGTGCGGGCGAGAACGGCGGGTCAGGTTTCGGGTCGATAGAGTGGAGCAACAAGGAGCACCAAGTTAGGAGCCCAGTTGCTTTTGCGTGGACGCAGCTGAGGAACTGAAACGAGTAGGAACGAACCTATCCTTGTGAGTTGTTTTCTTAATGGGCTAACATTGGGCCTTACGGTTTGTTGGATAAGTAAAATGCGGTAACAGGCCCGTACAGGCCCAAAACCTCAGAAGAGTAAAGTTGGTAAATTGGGTTAATATATTCAATACATGTGGGACTCTTTTCTTTTTTAAGTAGAGTAAGAGAAATTACATGCAAATCAAGAAATGTGCCTTATTTACTAGAACATGTGAAATGAATCGTTTCTTTTTTATTCATATTTTTCGATACGTTAGATTGAACACTAAAATTTATATGTGAAATGTTAATCATGGGTCTCAAACCCAAAAAGTATTTAAAGTGAAAGACAAATTAAACGTTAATACCGTGTTATTTAAACTTGAATAAATGAATAGTGGTGTAAATATGTTATTCAATGATATTATATTGCGAACGAGAACTAAAATCTCAAAACTATTGTCATTCAATCTAAAGAATTGTTATTTCATATGAGTCGTTTCAGATCAAACTAGCTTGTATAAAATTTTGCAAAATTCTAACAAAATATAAGACAAAAACTATATAGAGCATATAACAACAAAATGTATGAGAAAACTTCTCCAATAATAGGATAAAGTTATTTATTTCTTCAAGGATAAAATAATGAACACGATACATATAATGATACCAAATAATATATCAATTCAAGGAAGATATAAGAGAGTAATTCTCTAAACACTATCCTAAAATAAGTATCTTCATCCAAAAATATTTGTTTTATCATCTATCAATTTGTGATCTATAAAAGAGTTTTTCGATACCCTCATATCAGGACTAGATTTTTCTCGTCAAAACACAAATTCGAGATGTATTTAGTAATCGAAAAAAGACATTACATTTTTTTATTCTTCGTGTCCTACAGAACCAAATTTTGCTTATGCATGAAGTCATTGGCCTGGTCCACCAAGAAATGTTGCACCATAAGAACTTCACCATTCTCCCATAAAAGGAACAAGTCTGAAAGGACGGTACTAGGTAAACCTCGAGCACTTTTTTCGTCAACGTAAGACACTTTAGTCCAAGATTCCACCACGCCATATTCTTTCATTACCCATATTCAGCCCCCCTCCCCCGTCTTCCATAGGAACACGTGAATCAATCCGCCGAGCGTCACACCTGTGATCAGCGAAATCGTCACGATCAAGCATCGCTATTTCTCGAAAACACTCGTCGCGCATATCAAAGGACAGTAAAATCATTTCGTAATTGTCTTTGTCTTTATATCCACTCCAATAAACAGCCCCGTGAAGATAACATTTCGAACCCCAAACGTTCCATGGTCGCATTCTAGGGTTGATGCTCCTCCAAACACCTTTCTTGACATCAAAAATCTCACACTTACTTTTCTTCTTGATCCACAAAACCTTGTAATTGCTAGTCTTGGAGTCGAATCCAAACCCGATATAAGAACTATATCGATCACAACCCTAGAAGGGAGCTCAACGATTTTTTGAATACTAGGGTTCCATTTTCATCTTTCTCTCCAAGATCGTGTTTGGCCAAACAAACCAGACCGTCACATGAGCCCACAATGCGGACGTACATGTTGAGGAAGGCCTTGGGATGTACACGTGTTCCTTGGACTCATTAAATGACTCGTGATGGGTACTAAACGACCAAGCATTGGAGCTATGATCGTAGAGTTTAAGGACGACATGGTTCTTGTTTTTGGTTAGGGTTTTGGTGTTGTGATCAGAAATGAAAGTGGGGCAAGAGATGAGAGAGTACCATGATTTGCAAATGAACCGGCACTGGGAAATTGATCTCGCCAGAAGTCCGGCAAGTATTTCTCTCCATATTTCGAGTGGGAGGATATCACCGACGGATCTTGTGGGGTCCGACGACATTGTTTTGTTATCAAACACGTTTGATTTATTGAGCCAAACTATAAATATAATGTGGTTGCCTAATTTCACTCAAATTGCATATCTGATACGATAGTAATATACTTTTATTTGGACAGCTTCTATATTATTATGAAAATATAAAGTAAATTAAATGGTATCATCGTTTTTTTTGTTGGATAAAATTTGCAACAACTTTATATATCAACGTGAACATATACATACAATATGTTTAACGATCAAGGCAAAAGTCCTAACAATCTAAACTTGGTGGGAATACAATTCATGTAGTCAGCTTCTCACAGAGCATAGCTCGTGTACCACTTTACAACTAGTTTAGACCTAAGTGAAAGAACCTGAAATGTATTTGGTCCGCATCTTCCCCAGATAAGGACTGACACAAAACCAGCCAACGTTGGCAACTTATTAATTAAAAAGTAACGAAAAATAGCAACTAAATGATAACCCGTAAAAGGCTTCCTTTGGACGGAACTTCAGGATTAGCTAACTTTCGAGAAAGCTATGCACAGGGCGGAGGGCGGGTCGAGCGAGGGTGGCGATAGGTTGGACGACTGTGAGCTAGGTGGGGAGGGAACTCTACGATCAGCTAACTCTCATGATTTCATATATTATAAAGATCTAAATTCTGTTTGGTTTGAAATATTATAGGCTAAAGTCGGATTTTATATGAAAAATTAGAGCATTTTTAATACAAATAGCTTAGTCTACGTTATTCGAGGAGTTAAAAAAGATAATTTCATAGGAGAGCTAAACCAAAATAAAAAGTTGAGCTATTAAAAATTATCAAATAGTAGAAATAGTCCAAACTCACTATTGGCCCAGCTTTTTATACTATTATTTTAATCAATATAATGTAAACGTATATGCGTCTATATTTTATTGTCTAAAGAGGGAGAATCGACTAGATAGTCAATCAACTCAATGAATAACCTAGATGATTGAGTCTTGCCCAAACGTCTCAAATCAACCAACAAGTCAATCAGTAGGTGGTCAATTAGCCCAACCAAACCCCCCAAAAACCTGTGTCGCCTAATCAAATTCACTGCGTTGAAGCTACGCTTACAATAGTTCGAAGATTTGACGTGGGCTTGATTTTTTTTTTTCTTTTACTTTGAATTATTCTTTTTCTTTACCTGATATCATTTCATTCTGATAATAGGGAGAGTAAGTTTGATTTTAATAGCTTGAATATCTATATTATTTTAATTACATTGTTTGAACTATTGAGGTGGGTATGATTGAGTATTCGATTTATACACATCTGATGAAATTGAATTTGTTTGTATATATTTTTTCTATTGGACGGTCTTAAATATCATACAAAGCTCAAATCCGGTCAAAACCCCAAAAACATCCGATCAACAAAACAACAAGTGCCTTACACTACAAGTCACAATGCTCTGATCAATTCATAAAGATCAGACAAAACCAGAAGCAAAGTTCCAAACTATAATCATTTCATTCAAATCATTATTAGATCACATGAGCCCATCTTTTCAAACCATGCTCTCATGTCTGTATCTGAAACAATCATTAACTATCCGACCCTTCCCGATACAGCAAGTGCAAGCCCTTGTGCGATAACTCTATTATTACCTTAAAAATAATTGTGTCCGAACCAAAATAGATAATATACACTTGTAATGAACTTGCATAGGTATACACTAAAAACACAAGCAACAACAAGCACGTGGCTTGCAACACATGTTTTTGCAACTGCAACAACTTCGTACCTTAGGACACTTAATCCCACATTTGGGGAAGCAACATTTGAAGCTCCAAGTGCAGCAGCAGGAGCAATTTGGGCATGTGGGTAATTGGCAAGTGCAGCTTTTGAAGCAATTCAAGCTCGGGAACGAGCAGCATTGGCAATTTGGTGCTTTGCAGGTGAAACAAGACGGGCAAGAACACGAGCACGAGCAGGAGCTACATGGGTTGGTGAGGCATTTACAGCAATTACAGGAGCGTTTCTTACGACAGCAGCAACAGAAGATGTAGGAGAAGCTGAAACATGAGCTCCTACAACTGCACAAACATGTTTAAGGTTTCGTATTAGGATCAAAGTTCTCAAGGATCACAACAATTCAATACTCGAACCCTGAAAGACTGAATCCTTGACTCTTATTACTACAAAGACATGTTTAAGGTTTCGTATTAGGATCAAATTCTCAAAGATCATAACAATTCAAGACTCGAACCATCAACTCTAAAACCTTGAATCCTGGACTCTTATTGCTACAAAACATATTTAAGGTTTCACATAAGGATCAAATTCTCGAAGATCACAAGAATTCACGATTCCAACCTTCAACACTGAAACCCTGAATCCTAGAGTCTTAATACTACAAAACATGTTTAAGGTTTCATATAAGGATCAACTCCTCAAAGATCACAACAATTCAAGATTCAAACCTTGGACCCTGAAACGTTGAATCTTAGACTCTACAAAACATGTTTAAAGTTCTGTATTAGGATCAAATTCTCAAAGATCACAACAATTCAGTAGTCATAACCCTCAAAGCCTGAATCCTCGACTCTTATTACTACTACAAAACATGTTTAAGGTTTCATGTGAGGATCAAATTCTTGAAGATCACAACAATTAAAGACTCAAACCACGATCTCATGTCACTATAAAACATGTTTAAGGTTTCGTATTAGCTCAAATCCTCAAGACTCAATTCAAGAACTCCAAAGATCACAACAATTCAGTACTAAAACTCAAACAAACTCACCATAGCCACTTCCAGAAGCTGCAGGACTTGCGGTTCTTCTTGTTTCTGATTCATGGTTAAAAAATATCAAATAAAGATCATAGTTCTTACATTAAATTTAAGTAACAAGTATTGTAAGAAGAGACTTACGAGGGTAATAAAGGGTCCGGACTGGCCACAACAAAATCAGCAACCCTACAACAAAATTGAAGTTTCCAAATTCAATCATCAGAGTCTGCAAAATTACCAAATTCCCAGGGACCTGCCATTGGACCTTACTCTTTGCAGAACTTAGAAGCAGGTTGCAGAGCTTCCACAGATTTAAGCTCCTCCTGAACTCATCACAGAGAGATTAAAATTAAGTATTCAATGAATATTTTAAAAAAAAAAAACAGAAAATAAAATGCTTGTGCGGTAATTAAAAACTAATATTATTTCAAAATTCTGAAGATTCCAATGCAATTTTATAATGATTTTGATGAATCTTGTTCGGGACCACATCTAGCTTCAAAAGCTCAACACTCCATAGATTTTGATTCCCAGTAAAAAAGACCAGACCGTGCAACAAAGAAGATCTGTGTTCATGTTTCGATATGTTCGAACAATGTTTGACTTTCGAGTATGACAATGTTGTACCTAAACAAATCAAGATTCGAACAAGAACATGAACCAGAACCAGATTGTGTAAATTTCACTCAAGCTTCAAAGATTAAAAATGGTAACTTTATCCATAAACCTATGCACATTCCATTCGACTCTGTTTCCGAACCCAAGACATGCACCGACCAGAAACAACCGACCGGAACAAAAAAAAAAAACAGGAAGTGCCTGAATCCGAGAATCGAAACCCACCTCAAGAAGCCCGATCTCTCTCTCCAGCATTTGAACCCTCGCCGTCTCTCGCCGCTTCCCGTACAAATCGGGATACTCCGGCGGCGACTTGGGTCTCGGCGCCGGCGCAGAGTAGCCTCCCGGAACCGCCCTTTTCTGCCAAAAAAAAGCTCTCTGCAACTCTTTTTTTTTTCCTCTGTTCCTTCCTCAGAGCTCAAAACCTGAAGAACCCAAGAAAGAAGATGAAGAAGAAGGGTCTCAGAGAGCAATGAATGAGGAAGAAGAAGCTTGAATTGAATCAATGGTAAGCAAAAAAGTTGTTCTTGAGGCAGAGAAGGAGTAATTAAGAGCTCTGACAAGGATAATTACGATTTACAATTACTACCCAGTACCAAGAACGAGCTTCTCTCTCTCTCTTTCTTTCTCTTTCTCGGTGCATTTTCTAGGGAGAGAAAAGAAAAGAAAATAGTACAAGTGAGTGTAGTAAATAGCAGAGCAAAAGGTGAAGGGTCAGGCTCAGAGACAAAGACAGAGACAGAACACAGTACATATGTGATAAATGTGCTCTTCATTTTCCATTACCCTAATTAATTACCATTTTCACGGATTAAATTAAACAAATCAAGCTCAAAAGACACTAATTATGACTTCAAATTTCAAAAACAATTAAAAAAATTAATTTTTTAAAAACCCTTGGGTTCAGCTTCAATCAATGCAATGACGATGAACAGTAAAAGTAAAAACTTAAAGGGAAAGGAAAAAAAGCTGCAAAAAAAAAAACAGAGTAAAAACAGAGCAATATCACTACCTTCGGTTATGGGTGGTGCCCGTGCACGATTCGGCAACCTCCGACCGCACGTGACCGCCGCAGTAACTTTTTTTTTTTTTTTTGCCGGAGGAGTGAAGTTGAAGCAACTTGATATGGTCGAGCCCTGACTTCGAGACGTAAAAAAGAAACAGAGTGGGTTTAGTCTTTTTTTTACCCTGATTCTTCCTCAGAGTGGTGAAATGACTATCTTGCCCTTTGTATTTTAGATCTAAAATTGTCCTCTTTGGTAATTTTGTTATTGGTGTCTCTGCTCTGCGTGTCTGTAATTGCTCTGTGGAGTTCGGGGTTGGAATTTTAGGACAACCTTTTATTTTTTCTTACAGTGATGACTTCATCATCGGAAATGTGAACATAGTTTATGCCATATGTATATATGTAACTCTGAGTAATTTAGTTTGGAAATTAAAATATAAAAAAATGGGTGGTGAGGTGGCATGTGTTGGGCTTGTTTGTGGGTCCCGTTTATTTTGGCTGATTTGATTTTTATATTTATAGATTTGATGCGTCTGAACTATGTCTCTGATTTGGCTGTGGAAAATGACACTTGCACTGTTGCCAAGTTGTTTTTGCATGTACTTGTTTTTGTTTTGTCACTGTTAAGGAATCGTATTTGTTGGGCTCACTCTAAGCCCATCTACTAATACATCATAAGCCCATTATTAACTCTATATTTCAAGTAGATATAATTTTATTATGTATATTTTTATGGTTGACATAATATATATGATAAAATTTTAAAAAATGAATAAATTATAAATTACACAGCTATCTTACGTATTGTCCACATATTTTATATATGTCATTTTCTCAATCATATTATCTTATTATAAACTTTCCACAAACATTTAATTATTTTTATGAATTTTTAGATATCTATATAGAAAATATATAATTTTTTTCCCTCACTACACGTGCCTTTAATTTTTTTTAGTATATTTCAGACTACGCAATTTTCTTCATTAAATATTCATGTTTCAATCTATTTTTGCTCTCAAAATCATTTTTGAACCTATTTAAATCGAAAGATTTTATGATGAAGATCAATAACTTTATGACATTACAGAATATTAAAATCAGATGTACATCACCTTATGAAAAAGAAAAATTGATAGTTTATATTTATTTTGTATTAAAGTGTCACATGAAAATTCATAAAAATAATTACGTATATGAAAATTTTACTATAGAACTATGTGTTCTTGAAATTTTACTATATGATACATATTTGTATGTAATTTACAAAAATAGTTTTTTTGGTGAAGATATATAACTATAGTTTTTTTTGTTAAGTATGATTTATTTTAATTTAATATTTTTGTTAATTTAATATTTTGAAACTTTTTAGTCTTTAACTGAGTTGAATTCAGAACAGACAAATTATTCATAAATAATAAAAAAAAAACAGACAAAGTATTGAATACAAATATAATTTATATTCGATAAATTAATAGGGTCCCAATTAATGTAGGGCACTTTGCCATGCCTTTCTAGAGGACGAGGGCCCTACACGAAGCTTGTCATTGGTGTGGGCTTGATCTATTGTGTGGAGGAGGAAGCACGTGAGTGACATATGGGCGGGTCTGTGTTGCATTAAACGATCCACGCGACATCAATGACTTGTGGATTTGGTTTGGTTGGGCCCACTTATGAGGACGGCTACTGGTCAGATATGGGCCGCACGTTGACAATAGAAACTGTGGGCCTGGCTCGGCCAACTTTGACCGCCGGTCAATGAAGGTTGGGCCCAATATGTTCATCATTTTGTAGTGTTCCCGAATTGGGAAGATCGACATAGGAAATTTACCAAATCTGTGTGTGACTGTGCAAAGATTTGAGCAGCAAAACAGAGAATAATAATGTGATGATGACGTCATAATTTGTTTGTGGTACTGTTTCGGATGGCGCCAAAACTAAGAAAAAGATAAATAAGTAAGAGTAAGGTTAACGTGTGGAACTAACTTACGCTGTTTATTGAAGAAGAAAGTGTTTATGAAATGTTTTGGTCGGTTTTAAGTCAGATATTGATTGTTTTAAATAAATCACATTTAGCTTGATACATGAAAGTGAAATTTAAAAAGTAAATAAATAATTTAATACAATAAAAAGAAATAACAAATGAGATAAGGGAAAACTATATAAAACGTTGGTGAACTAATCGGTATTTTTAGGTCATCAGCAAAAACCAACGGTGAACATATTTTTCGTCTGTAAACTGATCAACACCGTAATTTTTTATGAAATGACCATTCTACCTCCCTTTTTATTTAAGACTAGGGTTTGTCTCGGGGAGGTAGTAGTTTCAGGGTTTACATTTTAGGGAGAGGGTAGTGTATGGGTCGTTATTTTTGGTTGGATAGTTTATGGTTTACTTTCGGAGAGAGATATTTTAGAGATCTTAAACAAATTTGTCTGAAAATTGTTAAATTTAATTACAAACAAAATTTTTTTTTATCGATACATTTTACTGACCACTTAAAATGACCAATACTTTTTTAATATATATATGTTAACACCGTTAAAGAGTGAAAAACTACCGTCTTTTAGAATTTAGTATGGGATAAATATAAGTGAGAGGTCAATGTTTTATTTATTTATTTTTGAATAACACTTTTTTTCGATATCTCACCTAAGTTAACACTCATCTCTTCCCGAATAATGCCACACAAAGTGGACCATAATTTACGAGAAAGCCACTGAATCACCGAGAGAGGGGGCCATGCACGTGTTCGAAAACGGGCTCCTCTCGGTCCCAATGGGCCTGCATTATGTATGGGGACATGCACCTCTTAAACGAGCCCATCTTCATACTACGGCCCAAAACAAGACAAAAAGCAGCAGCAAAAACAACTTTTCTTTCAAGTACCTGCTAAAAGATCTCCAGGTTGACCCAATTCAGTACGTGTTGGACAAATCATGCACCGACATAAAGTTCACACAATAACGGTCGTATCGTAGTCAACGGCAGTTAATGTGTGTCTGTAACTGTCACCGGAAAACGTGACGCAGCACGTGCTGTGCTCTGTGCAGGCTCCAAATTCCGATGACATTACATGGTGTGAGTTGCGACAGTTTTTAAATGTGGTCAACTTGATTCAAAAAAAAAAATTTGTGGTCAACTTATGGTCACAAGACTTCATCAAAACCCACGTACTTTTTTTTAAATAAACCATAATATATGTATATATTAAGATTTGAACTCGACACTTTATCTACAAACCATTCTTTTTACAAACTATTATAACTTGTGTTGATCATCATCTCACACGATTATAGGTTTTATCTCAAAACAAATGTACATTTTTGCTGATGTAAAATTGTAACACTCCTCTTAAAATAAACTACTTGTATGTGAGGTTGTAGGTTGCATATCAAAGACTAAATTTGATAACTTATCGTCGTTAAAAGAACTTTTTTTTTTCTTAACCATCTGAGTTCGAATTTTAGTGTAGACAATAGTGTCAATTACGTCTTATTTAAGTGTATATTTATTGCGCTGTTAGTACACATTTATAGTGTTGTTGGTCTGGTTGTTATTCCAATCTAGTCTAGAGTTTACAATGTTATTACCTTGTACGTTCAATAATTGATACATATGCAGGGGTGGAGTCAAGAACATGATTTAAGTTATGTTATTAACAATCGGATTGTTAGAGAGGTTTGGAGTTAAAAATGAGCATTTAAAATTACAAAAAAGGTTAAATATATAGCAAAATTTCAAATGACCATAATTTTTTCATACGAACTCCGATTTAGGTCTGTAAGATATTAAATCAAAGGTAGCTGAGAGCTTTACGATATTATGAAACTTTTAAGAAAAAAAGTATGTCACAGCATACCCTATACTCCTCTAAATCAACCCATGTACAAATAAATAAAGAACAATTAAAAGTTCAAACAATGTATAAAGATATCAAGAAATTTACCAAGAGCCCCGACCAAATCTAAATAAATGATTGGTACATAAGGATACAAAAAGTCAAATTTTAATGCCGCGTTAAACCAAAAACGACACCAATAAGAAAAAAAAGGAAAGATTAAGATATTTTCGTCGGGAGATGAACGAATCTACTTTTTTTACACGAAAAAAATCGGTTTTACCTTCTTAGTATAAATCAATATTGATGACTCTCACCACCGTTATCATTTTAGAGTCTCTATAACCATAAATAAATAGGAAGCAAAAAGCCGTACATATAGAGATTTCAAATCTCTTGTTCCTATAACAAAAATACACACCAAAGTGCAATGAATCAAAATCATGACCAAACCAAACACCCCCAACTCCGGAATCGAAAGATTGCAATTTGCAAAAACAGAGCTACAAATCCATAAAC
>JAYMSW010004597.1:0-10827 GCA_036897725.1 Erodium texanum | reverse complement strand
AGAGGATTCATTCGGTCCTGGTCCCCTGTGTCACTGTTCACTAGTCCAGCTATGAGGATCGCAGTAGCCTCCCTAAGGTGGGTTGCGTCTTTTGTTTACTTTCGTTGTACCGGACTTGGTTTGGGGCGCGTGGTTTCCACCCCGGAAACTCGCCTCCCTTATTTTTTTCTAATGCATTTCCCTTCTTTCTGATAAAAAAAAAAATTTTCTGAAATGACTTTACACAACAACGGCTTAAGTCTATTGGCAAGGACTTTCGAGATTACCTTATAGCTTACGTTACATAACGCTATCGGGCGAAGGTCTCCTAAAGAGATTGGCTTGTCCTTCTTCGAAATTAGCTTAACAATAGTCTCATTAATACTTAATGTAGAGATATAGCACAACATTATGCTAGTTGAATTGATAGGATGTTCTCTTGGACTTGCTATCTTAGAGTTACAAATCTCCTAACAAAAATATTTTTGGGAATTATATTTTATATTCATCCCTTGGGCCTTATTATCGGACTGACATCTCAATCCGAATCACTTAGGCCCATGAAGATTTCGGTTCTATAACATACTCAACCTAGTCCAAATAATTAAGTTTGATTAGCTGCGATTAGTTGACGGTTGGATCATATCAAACCCGAACCCTCAACCGGTAGGCACTGATTAACTGATTCGCACTCAATTTCCTTTTGTGTTTTTCGTGTCTAGTTAATTCTACGCATCCCTAATTATTTCAGTCGTTTCAATTTATAAAAATATACACCATATAAATAAATATGATCCATGTAGAAGATTTAAATTAGACCATATTATTTTTAACTAAAAGGACTAGCCGTTCTCTCCCATAGTCCCTTTCGGCAGCCGTCGATGTTGGGAGAGGTCGATGAGAGCTCCTCCAAGCTAGCTCTCCCCCTCTCCGGTTCTCTCTCTTGCAGCTATTGGATCAGGCTTGTTGTGCTTCCTCGGCGTCGCCTCCCCTTTGCCCGACCTCCCTATCTCGTGTCGTCCTTCCCGGGGTCAGTTGAGTGTGGAGATCCGTCCTGAGGCAACGCTTTCTCGTGTCGAGGTGTTAGTTGCTATTTTCTTTTTCTTGTTTTTAGTTAATAGGGTGCCAACTTAATCTGGTTTGGTGCCAACTTAGTCTGGTTTTTCGGTGTCAATCTTTGGTGTCACATTTAGTTTGGTTTAGGTGTCAGACTTTGTTTGGCTTAGGTGTGCATCTATTGTGTTTCATATCTTTTCAGTTAGGTCTAGTATGGTTGTAAGCGGTACGCGAACTATGCTCAGTGAGAAGCTGACTATAAGAACTTTATTCCCACAAAATCTAGGTTTGTAAGAGATTTTGTCTTGATTGTTTTAACAGTTATTATGTATATCTTATGGTTGATATAATATATGTTGCAATCTTTTTTCAAAAAATAAATAAATAATAGACTCGAGCCTATGAAATACTATAAAATCAAAGACTCGATTGAATTCAATTCCAAAAAATAAAGAGATGAAGTGTTTGAAACGCTGTAGTTTTGGTGAATAGAAAGCAAACAAAAAAAGAAAGATTCGGCGTGAGTGAGAGCTATCGTTTGTGGCAAAGTCGTGAATCTGAATGCCACCTTTCACTCTGTATTAGTCGAACCCAAACAGTCGGTAGCAACACGCGTCTCAACGAATCAATGTTATAATTAAACATATTGAATTGGTCTGTTAATTTCTATTAAACTATTAACTCCCCATCAATACTTTAATTTACTGTACAGTTAAATAATTAATTTACAATATTCTCTTTAGAGTGAAAATAAGATTATAAAACCACTGTCAGAGGACAGGAGTGTATAAACATCGACAGAAGCAAAAATAAATATATATTTTTCCAATTCGATTTCGAATCAAAAGCAAGAGACGAACAAAAGTATCCATACATTACCGTTTTCAGGTGGTGAGTGAAGTTCTCATTCTTCTTCTCTCTCGCATTACCGAAAAGCCGATTCCGAAAAGTGATAAACCACTTTGATTTGGACTCTTCTGAGATTTAAGCTCACGCGAATCTGTTTCCATTGCCATTTCTAGCATCTTCCTCGTCAGATCTTGCTTGCTGTTCCACAGGTGCGTTTTTCTAACTACTCTTCTGCGCTGTGCTTGCTTTCCGTGTTTGGTTGCCGCGAAAATGGTTGGGGAAGTAAACTGATTAGAACCTTATTAGTAGTCAACAGAGTTCATTTTCTTTCTAGATGAGAACCGAGCGTAATTTGAATTGAAAATTGAAAAATAAATAAAATAAATCTACTGCGTTTTTATCGGCAACGTAGTAGGAAGCTGTTATTTTGTTTTCTTGTAGAAGAGTGGCCGAAGGTAATTAATTTAATTTGATTTGTTATTTCTTGTTGAGAAAACTTAGCTATTTGCAGTTTTGGTTTTGGATTAGAGGAGACCATTATGGTTTTTAAGCTAACTTCATCGTACAATGCATGCACATTTGTTTTTATTCCCTAAATTAATTGATGATTGGAGCTGGTCTTTGGTCAAAGGGGTCACAAGGTTTTCTGCTCTGGAATGAAGTTGCTTGTATGGTAGTTTGAAGATTTTTCACTTCCTACTATTATTTTGAGAATTGAGTTTGTGCTTGCAATTTCACTCCCTCATATTTGAGCAACATGGTTTCAAGATTAGTTATATGGGTTCTTCAGTTTTAAATTACACTAGTAGTATGTATCTAAATTCTGAATGATGGTACTCAACTAATGTATCAACTCCTAGAGAGCAAATATAATCTTGGAAGGTTTGAGAAAAGAAGCTCCTTTCAGACTGTTATGAGTGGTTCTTTCCATTTGAGACCATGGTGGGTAGTAAATTTCAGATTTTAACTATCTGAGAGGATTAGTAATTAGGGGAGCAATTTTTAGTTGTCACTTGTGAGGGCCACCTAAATGACCAAAAGGTTTATTGATCTGCATTCAAATTTTAATTTGGCTTAATACGCATGATTCCATTTTGTCATTACTCAAACTGTTCATTTGATTAACAAAGGAGCATTATTCCCCTGTTTAAATATTTATAAAATGTCCCATTTACATCAGGTCTCGTGTCTGTTAGGTTCTCTTTCCTTTTATTGAGACTTGGCAACTTAGGACTTGCTAAACCACAAAGTGCAACTTGCCTTTTTACTTGGCACCTTACTCTTGTTGTGGATGTACAGTCAGAAGATTGTAAATAAGATGGGAACTCTAGCACGCAGGTTACACTTTTCTTTTCATTTGGAGAGTCGAGATATTTTTCTAGCTATCATCATGTGCGATAACCACTTTATCTAACATTTACAACTTGGTTAGGTGCAGTGTAATTAGTAGAAAACCTAACCACTTTATCTAACATTTACAACTTGGTTAGGTGCAGTGTAATTAGTAGAAAACCAAATGATAGCATGAGGATCATTGTAACAACTTTCATTGGAGTAGTTTTTGGCTTCGTAATTGGAGTGTCCTTCCCAGCTTTCTCCTTAACTAAGGTAAACCCATTTTTTTTCTTTCAAAAATTGCAATTCTGAGATATATATCTTATACGGCCGTGCTCACCATGTTCTATTCGTATTATATTGTATCTATTTAGCTAATGATCACATTTCAATTACGTATTTGATCTGGATTTAGCAGCTAAATTTAAGCTCCAGCCTTCTTCCTAATATTGGTTTCTCACACTTCGACGAGCAAAAGTCAGGAATCTCAACCCAAACATTTTTAAATGCTTGGTCTGCACTGAAGCATAACAATAACAACCCAAATCAAGCACAAAATTTGAATGGTACATCAAAGGTATTGATTGCCTCCGTAATCCTACCACTACTGGAATGGGTACATACGACATTTTGCACGTCTTAAAATGTTATTGATACTTTCTGGATAGTTTCAAACAAACTTAGACCTACATATGTGCAATGCATTCAAATATAGAACAGTGTTATGCTATTTCTGGCTATAAAAGTGAACTAAAGCATCTTTCTTTTGAGTGGCAGACATGGATCTCCTAAATTACAACTGAGATGAGTAATTGCATGTTATCTTAATTCTGTATAAAAAGATGCATCATTTCTTATGTTTTAAGTATTTTTCTGTTTTTTTTTGTACGGAGATGCTGTAGTGTAAAATGCTTTTGCTTTTGTTGGCATGTAGCTGTAGGCAGATGCAGATGGTAAGCATATGGGGATGAAATATGGATGTAGTGAAAAAATGGGAGATCCCGATCTTCAAGGTATTTTGCAAAGTATGCCACCTCTGCAAGATAATTGTCAGTATAAAGGAATCAATATATGTGGGAAGAACTTGTAGATTGATGTATGGTGCATATGGTTTCATATTATGCCATTTCCTGACATACTTGAAAACTTGAAGGTTTTTTCAATCAGTGTGACAGGACAACATCCATTTATCTACAGAAGCTAGGCCTCTAGCCCTTCCTATAATGAAATATTTAAACCTGCTTTTGATTTTGGTCTAGGCATTGCGATAATTCCTTCCGATTCTATTTCTTTGTTTTTTTGTAGTATTTTTGTAATATAGAGCAGATCATCAGCAAACTACTAAGAGCTCAATTTTTTATTTTGTCGTTACAACAACTCTGGAAATCTTGATTTTCTTGCCAGATGATGTTCATGTAACTGAAGATGGTTTCATACCCTGGCATAACAGGATTTTAGAAATGAATCAATCATACCCATTTTTCATTTTTGTTTTAACTTGCTTTTCTTTCCCCATGATTCGGATGTAGATTTGGGTCCCATCAAACCCTCGAGGTGCAGAAAGACTACCACCAGCAATTATTGCAGCTGAGTCAGACTTGTACCCACGCAGATTGTGGGGTAAGCCTAGTGAGGTATCATCTCTGTTACCACTTTAAGTACTGTGGTTCAAATCACCTCCTAGAATATATGCATTTAAAGATTACTGGGTATAAATGTATGGTAATACAAGGTAGACGTTAATTTGTAACTTCTATTTAGATTTGTTGTGCATGTCAGCTGTTATTTGTTGTTCATTCTACAGTGAAATATATGATTAATACAAGAGAGTTACGTGGAAACTTGAATATTAGCTATAAAAAATTAAATGAGAATATCGGACTGTATTTGCCAAAAGTTGCAACAGGTGACTTGATAGAAAGATGTCCATGTATGAGAGTAGATTAGTGGAATCATTATTTTACTGTTTGTGCTTTATTTCATTGGGTAATGCTATTGAACACCTTGACCAACATCTGACTATGGAGCTGAAACTCTCTGGCTGACATTTTTGTTTAGGTTTAGAGTTATTTACTGAACTTATGTTTACAGGACTTGCTCTTCAACCCAAAGTATCTTGTTGCCTTCACTGTCGGTTACAATCAGAGACACAATATAGATGCATCCGTTAAGAAGGTCTCTCTCTCTCTCTCTGTGTGTGTTATGTTGCTGAAAATGTTTGGCCTACAGTGTTCAGGAGATTTCACAATCCTCTTATTTCATTATGATGGTCGAGTAACGGAATGGGATGAATTTGAGTGGTCAAAGAGAGCAATCCACATCAGTAAGCGAAAGCAGACTAAATGGTGAGCAACTAGTTCCAACTTTTAATGCAGTTAAGATGAAATAAGATAGAATTTAGTGATTAATATGTTTTCCTTAAATCACATGTCTTACATTATCTGGCTGAAAACTTTCATAGGTGGTATGCCAAGCGCTTTTTGCATCCCGACATCGTGGCACCATATGACTATATATTTATCTGGGATGAGGACCTTGGGGTTGAGCATTTTAATGCTGAGGAGTGCGTACTAGACTACTTAGCTAATTCTCATTTTGCTTTTCTATTAATTTTGTTCCTGTCCACTTAACATTATTCTTTTACATTGAATCCTAGATACATAAAGCTAGTGAGGAAGCATGGCTTGGAGATTTCACAGCCCGGTTTAGAACCTAAGAAAGGGCTGACTTGGCAGATGACAAAGAGACGAGGGGTTGGCGAAGTTCACAAGTAAGAATGTGATCTTTTTCCTATTAGCTTACAGAAATTGGATGCAAGTTACCTTCAATCCTTTTCCTTTCATCAGACAAACTGAAGAGAAACCAGGCTGGTGCTCAGAACCACATCTACCTCCCTGTGCAGCGTATGAACTGCTTCTAGGTCTTTGTTATAGGTGCTGCTACTCTTGTATGTGTGTTATTTGAATTCTCTAGTTCTTACTGCTATGGCTTTGCATACAGGTTTGTTGAGATCATGGCTCCTGTGTTTTCCCGAGATGCGTGGCGCTGTGTGTGGCATTTGATTCAGGTTTGGAGAGTTCCTGTAAACCTGTTTGTTTTAGCAGTCTTCAAGTGTTTCGCTAAAATGTATGATTGCAGAATGACTTGGTACATGGATGGGGTCTTGACTTCGCACTAAGAAAATGTGTAGAGGTCAGCAACCTGTTTGGCTTCTATAGTAGTTAGACCATTCATTATTATTGTGTCTGATCGGACTGGAAGTCTAACACGTGATTCTCTTGAAAGCAGCCTGCACACGAGAAGATTGGAGTGGTAGATTCTCAGTGGAATATTCACCAGACCGTCCCCTCACTTGGAAATGAGGTAAAAAAGAATCATCCAACCTCAACCCTTTTACTTAGTTCCTTTAAAGAAAGTACTTACTGATTTTTTGGTGGCATTTCTGGCAGGGAGAATCTCAAAATGGGAAGGCACCATGGGAAGGGGTAGGCAAAGCCTTTTTCCTTGATACAAAATCATTCTCTTAATTTCACTCAACCTACACGGACACCACCTTATATATGGAATCACATGCATATCGTTAGCGTATCACATCTGGGGTGAATCGGATTTTATCTGTGTCAAAACTTAGCCTTTGATATGCACTTGATCTCACATCACTAGTTAATATAATAAGCATCTTGGGACCTTTATCTATGACTTGAATTCTTGGGCGGATCAGACATGAACACATTATGATTACTTGTGAATTTGGCTGACATCTCTATATGGTGGCACAGGTGAGGGAGAGATGTAAAAAGGAGTGGACTATGTTTCAAAGCCGTGTGGCAAGTGCCGACAAGTCATATTACAAGTCAATTGGAATTACTCCTGATTCCACAGCTTATAAGTGGCCCTCTTTGAAATCTTAGATTTTGACATAAAACACCAGTAATAGTATTAGTAGCTATATAATGTCTTAGACCCTAAATATATGTTATTAACCGACACTCTAATCTACCTGAGTAGCCTATTTGCACGAGTAGTCTATATTCATGGATGTGAGACCTCCCTTTCTTTAATCAATGGCATTTGTAGATTTTTATGTGACTGTGATTTGTGAAGTGTAAGATTGTCATACGCGTTTTTATTGGGGGCGGGAATGTTAACCACGTCCCCATACACTTCTTTACTAATTTTCTTGGAATGTGCAATTTTCAATGTCGCCAATCAGTGCTTTAGGAAGAAAAAAAAGAAGATAAATTAGGGACTAATGAAGCAATTAGTTGGTAAGTAACGATCAATTGCTTGATAAGGAAGCTTGCTTGCTCTGCCGCCCGCGTGAGCTGGGTTCCGAGAGTGTCCTCCAATGCCACTCCGCCAAGTGGCACCTCCTCATTGGCCATCAGCCAGAACTCACCGGACACGTGGCTGCTCCAAGGTTGCCATTTTTGTGCTCTGAAAATGCCAGGTACCGGCCCAACACGTGTCGCCACGTGTAACCGCGCCCCCACACAGCGTCACCATCATCGCGTCTGTGTGGTTAAATAACCCAAACCCGACCAACTAACCATGGTTAAAGGACCAACCCACATGTATATATAAACTCGAGCTACACCACCAACTCATATACCTACCTGCTTCGTCTCGAGCACAGTAGCCGGTGCTGTCCCGATTTCACTCCTGAGCTTGTTAAAATCTGTTATTTTTTTCACCCACCGCCTCTGCTACAAAATTTTGAAACAAAAGTTGGTTAATTTTTGTGCAGAAGCAGAAGCAGAAGCAGAAGGTGTTAGTTGAAGATATGGGTCTGTCGAATTTCCCTTGCTTGGCCGAGGGGGTGCTTCCGGTGCTGGTGATGAACACGTTGTTCTCGGTGGCTCTGTTGAAGAACCTCCTGAGATCTGCTTTCCAGGTGATTGGTGCGAGGGGTGGCTCTGAGGACGAAGAAAACCCATATCCGTTTTCGTACCGGAGCTCCGAGCTCGGAAATGGAACGAGGGAGAGGACGGTGTCGACAACCCAGTTCAAATATTTGTGTCACAGCAATGCTTCTGGCTCTGGCTCTGGTGGTGTGGAGTGTAGTGTTTGTCTGTGCATGTTCGAATCGGAGGAGGTGGTGAGTGAGCTTTCTTGCAAGCATTTCTTCCACAAAAGCTGCTTAGACAAATGGTTTCACAACAAACACACCACCTGCCCTCTTTGCCGATCTATCCAATGAATAGTTTTAGATGATGCTGAATTTTAGAGACATGTCAGGTCAGGTCAAAGGTGGTTGTTTGAAGAATCAGAGGATTGCTCTACAATTGTTTCTTCCCTCTGTTTCTTTTCTTTTTTGTCTCTCCCTTCATGTTCACTTTTTCAGCAGCATTTAGCTTTTGGTTCTGTCTGTTTAAGGACAGTGATGATCATGCTATGCGTTAATGGGTTTTGTGTTCTACAAACTATACAATAAAGTAAAAGACTATGAAGGGATTGGAGCATCTTCGGTGTTTACAAATCTTATTTTCCGAATAAAGAAGTCAAAATATATCAAGATTCTGAGGCAACAGGACCATACCATGAAAAGGGCCAATCAGTGTAAAACAAGTTACAGTCACATGTAGCCTTATTTTGGCATTTCAATGTAACTGCTGAATTGGCTCCTCTGCTGTTTCTTCTCTTTGGTTAACCTAACTTCAAGCGGATCAGTCATAGATGAAGTGACAAAGACCTCTCGCATGAGGTCACAAATTTCCATCTTCATATAATCAAATTCAGGCAAGTAAATATGTTTAGTGTCCAAATCAGATCATTTCAGATACAGGAGACATCATAAGGATATATCAGTAATGGATTTTTTCTAATCTGAACACCATTTAATTAGTGGTGGATTAGCTGTAGCCACTTGGGTGGCCTTCTACAGCAATATACGTGAATTCTAGAATCATCTGGTGGCCCATTTATATTGGGTCGGGATTTCATAACTAGACAATCAATTTTATGGGCTCGGGTATTTGAGAAACAATTCAATTGAAAGTTCAAATTAATAATCGAACGCTTAGTTAAGATAAATAAGATAAATGAAAAATTAATAAATATTTTTATAAAAGTAAAATTTAGACCATGTCCATGAGGTACGTATATTAATCATATATTAGAGAATCAATTCAAATAAAAACTTAAACTCATTGTTTCACTTTTTAACATTGGTAAGCTATATAATTAGTTTTTGTCTCTTCTTTTTGTTACATCAATAATCCCAACAACTCTTGGTATACTCAAAAAGTAATTTTACACATGTTTGAAGAAGAAAATCGTAGAGAAGCATACACGAGACATTTGAATCTTGAGCACACTAATTAAAATGAGTTCTCAGATGAATCATTTAGCCAAAACACTATTATGTTTGTTGATATATGCCTGCACATACACTTAGTTTCTTCATACCCAAACTTGTTATGCTTTAGCTTGATGAACACCTCGGCTTCTACGTCAATCAACTTCTCGTAGACATCACAATTCACTCTTAGGTGAGGACTCCCGTACTCATATTCAATCACTTGGTAACTCATCTAAAAGATGGAACTGATGAGTGGAGGCTCAATTATATAAAAAGAAAGATGAATCAATTGAGAAGAGACTAGGGACTTTAAAGATAGAAGATAATAAGAGGTTCATTAAGAATTATAAAATAAGTAGTTGAATAATAAATATTTTTGAAAAATATGGTATTCGAACTCGTGCCCGTGAAGAATCAAACTCTGATATATTTGAGTTCGGCTCACCTAAAAACTCAAATTGAGAAATAGATGATCAGACTTATTATTTAAGCTAATATTATAGTTGATATTTATTTAATGTGAGACTCTACAACATTTTCCTGGTAATTCTCGGAACTAGTTTGAGAGGGAGAAAAGATGAAGAAGCTAATGTGAAGATGTTATGCTTCCGTGTTAGATGAAGATTTGAACTCCAGTTTATAGAGCCGAATAGGTGTGGTTGGTCGATGGCAGAAAAAGATAAGATTGGAGAATCAGATACATTTCCTTTATTGTGCAGACCAAGTTGGATGCATCATTACAGCTTTTGCAGTCCAAATGGAATATGCAAATAGTCCTATCCTATATGCCTCGAAATGGAAAAATCATTTGGTCATTTTGAACCTTGTTTTCTCTGAATCCAAAACAACCCAACCCATTTTGCATAGAAATTGAAGCCCTTTTTATTTAACGTGGAACCAAGTACATTAGTTCATCACTAAGCATAATAGCTCCTTATAATAAAGTGCTTATTTGTCTTGCGCACACACACGGTAATGGAAATTAAGCATGCCATTGGGGGGCTTTTTTCCTTCAGAGGGCTTTGGTGACCCACTCTGCTCTGCGGCCTGCTCCATAGCCGGGCATGAAGCCCATGCCTCCGCTCTGCTGCTGGTGGTGGTACTTGCTCTCGTGCATCCCTCCCGGGGTCTGCACCTTCTGGAACGAGTCGTACTCGGTCCTGCACATGTCCGCTCCTCCGAACATGCCTCCTCCACTCGAGTAGTTTGTGGAGTTCAAGCTGGTGCTGGACATCTTGGCACCGCTGCTGGGATGCCCGTAGTGGCCCACTGAGCCCATTGGCTGGTGGGGCATCACACACGCACGC
>JAYMSW010004596.1:0-10828 GCA_036897725.1 Erodium texanum | reverse complement strand
GCATATTTGTGTTTTTGTTGGGTGTTATGTAAAAATTGAATTGATTTTTGCTCTGGTCGTAGCTTGTCACTTATGGGAGCTGGTTCTTCTGTTTCTTTGTGTTGGTTGAATTGATGATGATGCTATAAGTTTTGTAGATACTTGATCCGACTGCATATTAAATTCACTTCCTCGAGTTGGTGGTGAGCAAATTGTAGGTATTTTATTTTGAATTGATTCGGAGTACTAACTTTCTTAGTTAATTGGGTTGGTGATATGTTCTTGGATCATAACTAATATATTAGATGTCTCTTTCTCTATTGTTTTGTTAGTTAATTATACTCGATAAGTGTTTCGAAGGTCTTAAATCATTAGAGTTGGGGTTATTGGATTTTATGCTTAAGAGAACTCTTGAATTGAACACATTATTATATTTTTACGGACAAACCCCGTATTGAAAAAGCTTCACCAAAGCATTTTTTGATGAAGTTATTAAATAAAAGTCAGATGGTTTTCCCTATGTTTGGAATTAGTGTGAAATGCTCCTAAAAACTTACTTGGAAGTTGGAACTAGTTTGAGGGTCTGGTGAAGGTGTTGATGTAGTACTAACTGTGGTGATTGAGATGTATGGTGATGAACATGATAGCTATTGTGGAGCTATGGTGGTTGGTAGGATTTATGGTGGTTGAATCAATGATAGTGTTGGTAGTTGTAGACAAGTGATCATGTGGTGTTAGAAGTGGTAGTTGGAGGTCACACGTTGTAACTGTGCATTCCTAGTTTGTTAGATTAATGAGACAATAGTCTAACAGAGTTAATATTAAAGAGTTGCTTAAAACCCAATGTCATAATGAGTTGAAAATGGTGTTGTTTCACAAGTGAATAATCGGGATCTCATGTTCCAAGGAATACGATGTACATGTTAATTTGTTCTTATTTTTATGTTGAAGTCTCCCACATCAGAAGAATGTGGATTTAGTGATCACTTCATAAACATATTGGAGCACCCACCTATCAACTTGAACTTTTGGGTTGGGTCAGACTTTTAACATTCATAGAAAACAATTTATTTATCTTTGACATTGAGGGTGTTGATGATTCGGTCTTGTTCTTGCACTCTTACTTTATGTAATTAGCTTTTGATGTTGGGAGATCCCTGAGATCATTCGAGGGACTAAAATGATGGGTTATTTTGTTTATTTTTATTATTATTTTGATATCAGAGCACATATCATTTGAACATGGATTGATTGGTTTTTTCAAATTTGAATGGATGATCGATATTATTTTGTGTGTTGACAGAATTGAGTCGGTAGGTTCTGCAAGCATAACAGCTTCATGACTCCTTCACCTAATGAGATGTCAGGTTATCTTACACTCTATGTTTAGTTAGCTACGGAATTATAAATGTAATGTCATGAACAATTACAAAAATTGAACTATCCCCTGAAAGGCTAAAACATTGTCTTATATCTTATTTCATGTGGCTTGTAATAAAGAAAGTAGGTTCTTTTTCGCCAAAGAGATGATATAATCGTTTTTCGTTATAGGGATTTGGGGACTGGGATTTTGTTTTGATACAACAAAATTTGAACCACTAGATTGTCATTGAAGTTTATGCCATATATCCTTATAACTGAGTTGTACCTCTCTCCTCTTGAGGTTGACGTTTTAGTAGTGGACTCCGACCCGATATATGTAACTTGGTTTAAAATTCGACATGGCAACAAAATCTGTTTGATTAGGGCTTGTGGGCATTATTGGCCATGTGTAGAACTCTTGCCAAAGGGAAGAGTCAAACCCAACTATTAAAGTTGTTCTTACTTGTGGGACTCGACATGATATAGCTCGTCGTAGTATTGAGGATTCATTACTTGAACATCTTGTTTCCCATTCATGCTGTTACTGTGAATCATCTTGTTTCGCCACATCTTGTGCTTCTGGAACTTGCTCTTGTAAAACTGTGGTTGTTCAGGTAACAGTGGAGCCGATGAGCAAGAAATGCATTCAGAAACCCAGGTTCAATCTTCACCTCTTGCAGCAGGGATGTCTCATCTTGGTATTGCAGATCCAAATATTCATTATGCAGCACCTCCACCACTTGGAGTTGGACATACTATGGTAATCTCTTTAGCTCAATCTTTATCATTATTATCATTATGGCAAAGGCATATTTTCAACATCTCCAGCGATACATCACATTATTTGTTATGAGTTAGTGAGTTATTGCGTTGAGGATACAATTTTCACTTTATTCTGCGTGCAACCTCTTGTTTTGTTGAAACAGTTATTGAGCTCATCAAGATGGTGTACATATACAAGGTACTGGATGGTAACTAAAAAACCTCTAGGTTCTTAGGACTTACACGTTAAGGCCTTAAATCGGCATGAATCAAAGGTGCCCTCAATCTCAATAATCAATATTATTTACATTAATAGATTTATCAAAACTGTCACCACAATGAAAACCTTTACTTTGATTTGTATTTAATGGATGACCTCGGGAACACAGTGCAAAGTGCTCAAAACAAATTTCAAGAAGTAACTAGCATCTAACCAGAAGGAGATCATATTTTTCTAACATGACAAATGGCTTTGTCAAATTTGGGTGCACTGTTTCCATGCGAGATTATGTAGTGAAACATGAACATTGTCATAGACTAGTGAAATGGGCAATGGAAAAATTACCCTCTTTATTTTCCATAGAAATTTGCACAGCATGCTGTGGCAATGGAAAAATTGAGTGTTTTATGGATATGAACAGGGTATGGACTCTGCTGAAGGATTCGTTTTAGTATGGCATGTTTATTCATCTTTCCACTTTAGTTTCTTTAACTATGCAGATTGGATTAACTACACAGATTGGGTTAACTACAATTTATCTCAATTTAAGCAATATCCTTTTAAACTCAAGTATTTATCTCCCTATGTTCAAGTTGGTAATTATTGAGATATAAAATCTCACATCGAGTAAATATATTACTACATATAAGGGAAAAGACAAACCCAACTAGCAGATCTCTGCGTCTTTATGTGGTCTTGGGCCTATCCGCAAACATGTTGTCTACTATGATCCTGTGTATAAGAGTTAAACTTGCATGTAAGAGGGAATGCTGAAATATTAAGTCTCGCATCAAATAAAGTTTGAACAGAGGAACTACAACATATAAAGGAAAAGGAATAAGACAAACCCAGCTACCCAGCCATCATGTTTATCTTTTAGTTTGGAGCCCGAAAAGTTATATGCAACCTAATTTTAAAACAACAGTTTACATGTAATAGATGCATCATCTGATTAATTTGGTTATCAAGAATGTTGTAGGCTCTAATCCGAGGAAGAGACTATATTTTCATAATCACCATATATCAAGTATTTCACTTCGTATGTTCTGTAAAAGAACCTCTGGTTTTTTGTTGTGTTAGTGATACATGTACTTTTCCTTGGAGGAATAGTTTTTCTTGAGTTTATGCATCTGAATAATTGCTAGAACGTGCTTGGTTCTTCCAACTTGCATGACTGAACTAGGAACCTCCGTGCATTAAATAATTTATACACTTTATCTTACTGAAGGCACCAGCAGCTTACCCATATCCAGACCCTTATTACAGAAGCATCTTTGCTCCCTATGATGCACAACCCTATCATCCGCAGCCCTACGGTCCACAACCACTGGTATGCTACTCTTTCCTTTGCTATCTACATTTACCTCATGTAAATTTTATATTTTTCTCATATCTAGAAAGTTATAGAATTGCTTATTTTTCTCATATACTATAGTATGTATAAATTTCTCGACTCAGGTTCATATGCAGTTGATGGGATTACAGCAAGCAGGAGTTCCTCTGCCAACAGATGCAGTCGAGGAGCCGGTTTTTGTCAATGCAAAACAATATCATGGAATCTTAAGGCGGCGACAATCTCGAGCCAAAGCTGAGTCAGAAAATAAAGCTCTCAAGTCCAGAAAGGTATATTGATAGCTGGAAATTTCTTTTCAGAACAAAGTGCTTAGAGAAAGTTGAGTGTATTTACTTATCTGACTATGAACCATGGAAGGAATGATCTGCATCACAGCATCCAATTGTTTGCTATTTGGTTCCAATGTCATTAAGTTTATTAATTCGGTTGTCATAACTTGATCGAAACTGAACTTGCAGCCATATTTGCACGAATCAAGACATTTACATGCACTGAGAAGAGCTAGAGGAAATGGGGGTCGGTTTCTCAACTTAAAGAAAGGCGATGACAAGCAACAAAACGAGGGAGCTAAAGGTGACAAATCACAGCCCAATATCAATCTCAACAAAGACAAAAACAATCCGATTTCATTAGACGGTACATCTTGATGTTGAAGAAGCATTGCAAGTTGTGGATGCCTTAAAAATGAAGGTACAAAACCAGCCTCAAAAGCCCCAGTATCTCTTGTTTCAGGTCAGTTTGCCAAAATGCTTAAAACTGTGTACATGTATAGGTTCTCATTGGTAGGACTGTAGGAAGGGTGTGAACATGAAAAAGGCAAACGATAAACCAGTTTTTTTTATATATATAGAATTAAATGCTTTTGTTTTAGAAGGAGTGAGATATGATTAAATTGAAGTTATGTATATTGTTTGGTTTGCTTATCGCTATAATGCAAGTTTAGATAACGATGGCTGTTGTGGCTTCTCTTGAATTCCAATATTGTTGTAAGCATGGAGAATAAAACTTATGTTTCAGCTGGAACAGGTTTACTTAGCCGTGCCGCTGCAATTTCTTCTTCCTCATATTTTTATGTGCTCTAGAACTTGAGCTGGGTCAAAACTCGCGAGGCTATTGGGAGGTATCCCTTGTTTATATTAAATATTAATGTGTGTATTTTATATAAAGTATATATTTAAGACAAAAATATCACTTAACTTCCTCAATCCATTCTTATAAATTCGTAATTTATCAAGTAGTTTTATTAGATCTTGTCAAGGTTCTACAACTTGGGATGGGCCAAGACTATGAGATCATACACCCTATGTGTTGTGGTGAAGTCAATATCACTATTATAGTTAAGCTCATTGGAACTTTATCAAAACAAAGTAGAATTGGTTTCTAATTGATTAGGGAAGTCACACACTTATCTCATCCAAATTTGCTTCTCTTGTTTCCTTTGTCCTTTTGTTAGGTTTTGACATCAAAAGCATTATAGACAATAAACCCACTCCAAAATACACTAATCATATCAAAGCTACATGATATATATTGTGTCATGATTAGTAGCAAAACACATCATTAAAGATCTTGCATTAGCTCCTTTACACCTCTTTACCATGCATATTATATAAATTAATGGATCCTCTCCTGAAAGCCCAAAAACATCACAAACACAAATCACAATAGAGACAGATATAGAGGAGTGAAATGCAAGCAAAGGCAACCAAATCTATGTTTGATATAAAGAAATGGACTGTGGGGTCATTTTGTGTGATAAAAGTTCCACACTCTCAGTCTCAAACCCAAAACACGAAACAAAAAGTCCTTTTGGAGGACTTGTTTAAAATATTGCTAGGCCTGCAAAGAGACCACCCACCATTGTTAATGTTGCAAAAACCATTAAAGCTGATACTATATTGATGTGTGGGACTGATAGGGTGAGGATGAGCATGGCTAAGTGGCAGTGGAAGTGTCCCAATGGTAGGGCACAACAACACAAGTGGTATGGTTGAAGATGCCCTGATTAGAGGGCTCATGATCATTTGATGGTTAGCCCAAGGAGACAAGAAGACACAAGTGAGTCTGTGTAGCCATTGAGTTCTTGAGCCCCATGATAAGCCCATTAATTATGTGTGTTTCTTGGAGAGATTGGTAGTGGCTGCTACTTGCTTTGGTTACTTTGAGAAAGTGTTCTTGTTTGTTGCTTTGGATCCTTTGAGGAAATGAAATGAGTCCTTTTGGTGACAATTGTCAACCTTGTGTCACCTTTCTTAAAAATAAAAAAAGTCAATTGCTTTTCTCACCCATCAGTATCACCCCACTTCTTCTACCCCATTGTATCCCTTTGAGTTAAGAGATGGAGGTGTGAAACACTTAATTGTCATCAGATTGGTATCCTTCAATCCATATTGACTCTATCATTCTTAAATTTGAATGTTTTTTTTAGTGTTTTGAATTCCAACTCACGTCAAATCCTCAAATGTGGTGCGAATGTCGGTGATTCGGTGTAAGTTAGAGTCCAGAAACACCAAAATACCATCAAATTTATAAATGATACAGTTAATATAGGTTAAAGATACCTTAAGGTTATTAATTGTTTGATGAACTCATACAGAGTTTTGAATTTTGCTATTTGTACAATCTTGAACTACAGGATAAGACTTTGTTAACTGTATACAACCTAACTTCATTTGTTGTTCAATTATTATTATCTTTTATAGCTGAGAGTATGTTGCAGTGTAAGGTATGGATTTACAGTTCAATCAAGAGATCTGATGAAATCTTTCGAGATATGTCTCACTCGATTAAGGAATTTGAAGAAACCTTTTAGGATCGACTTCTTGGTTTGATGAAGTTAATCGAATTAAAACAAGGAAAAAGAGAAAAATCTCAAGTTTATTAATTCTTAAAACTATATTACCAAGAATAAGAGAAGCCTTTATATATAGGTTTTAGGATTCTCAAAGTAAACATGAATAGAAAATCAAAAAAGGAAATTCCTTTAAGGCGGTGTTGCATCAGGTCCCTCCAGGTTGGAAAGATTCGTCATCGAATCGGGAAAGGGATCAGTAGGAAGATAGCGGGAAAGGGATTTCACATTGAACACGCCCGAAGTGTTGACATCGAGAGGGAGTTTGAGGCGATAGGCATTATCATTTATCCGTTCAATGACCATAAGGGGACCGAACTTCTTCTCCTTTAACTTGTTATAATCCCACGCTGACATACAATCCTTGGTAAGGACGGCCCAAACTTGTTCACTGGGGCTCATGCGGTAGTGAGGACGGTTGGGAAGAGATGCATCGGGAACCAAATCAATATGATGTTGGATGTCGCGCAATAGAGGCAATCCAGGCGGAAGATCGGTTGGAAAGACATCAGAGAATTCTTTCAATAATGGTTCCGAACGAAGAGAAGGAGTAATGTCTCGTGATGGAAACAATGATGTGCTGAGTACAAGAACCATCATACCAGCCTCACGCATCTCTATTTCAAACGGACCTTGTTGCAACAACATGATTGGACTCAGAGAAGGAGCTGGTAGCGCGGGTACAGACGGCTTCAAGTTAAACGCCTTGTTATTGAAACGAAATATGTAAGTGTTCAAATAACCATAATGGATGACACAGCGATCGAATTCCCACAGTCGACCAAGCAATAGGTGACATGCATCCATAGGGACAATATCACAAGATAATTGATCTCTGTAAGAATTGCCAATCGAGAATTCTACCAAGGTGCGAGTGGAAATAGCAACTTCGTTTCCTTGTTGTACCAGAACAACTTATAAAGAGATGAGTGTGGTTGGACCGTTAGATTCAACTTGGAAACGACAGATTCAGCGACGACATTCTCGCAACTTCCAGGGTCGATAATGATATTGCAAACTCTGCCATTAATTGTACATCGAGAGTGAAAGAGCTTGTTTCATTGAGAGGATTCTTCAAGAAGTCGCGGAGCCAAACAGGTTCATCTAACCATAAGAAGAGGACTCACATCAGCAACTAATTCCTCTGTTTCTTCCACAGCTTCTTCATCATAAATCACTTTCACATCTCTTCCAGTATCATCAAGGAGCAGACCAAGACGATTACGTGTGGGACAGGCTGACTGGCGATGACCCAGTTCTCCACAATTAATGCAACGCAGCGTGCCTAATCTCGTGACACGGGAATTATCAGTAGATGGGATGGCTTGTTCTGGTTTGGGCATCAGTATCGCCGGTGTCTGGCTGGAAGAACCTGTTAGGGTTGAAGGTTGAATTGCCCGAGAGGAGCTCCACGCAGAATAATCGCTTTTAGTTTGGGTTTTAATGGTTAATGCTTGTTGATGAGCTTTCGAAAAGGAGAGAGGGTGAAACAAATTCAAAGTGTGTTGAATTTGTTGCCGTAAACCACCAACAAAATGAGCCACTAATTGTTGTTCCGTATCTCTAAGGTCAATATGTGTTAATAGCAGAAAAAATTCAGTAGCATACTCTTCCACTGATCGCGTCCTTTGTCTCAAATTCTCAAACGCTGAAACATAAAGTGATCATAATTAAAGGGTAAAAACGTCTTGCGCAAGTGTTTCTTCAATTTCTCCCAAGACATTATCTTTTCTTTTCCAGCGCGAGCTCGAGAGGTTTTCAATCGAGTCCACCAAGTTGTTACCCTGTTTCGAAATCTCATGGCAATAACTGGAACACAACGATCTAACGGAATGCGTTTAAATTCTAGTACCTCTTCAACAGTTACAACCCAATCCAACAACTCTTTTACTGTAGCACCACCATAAAACTCGGGAAGTTCAGATTTGAACCCTTCTTCCCAACGTTCATTGATTGCAGGGAGAATGACATGTTGTTAATGTTGTTCTGCAAAAGGATTGAATTCGTCGTGTTGATCATCTTGTTCATGTTCACCATCGTCTTCTTCGCCAACGTTTTGCTGACGCGGTACATGTTGAGCAACAATCGCTTCAATGGCTACCGTGAGCTATTGCAGATGGACAAGAGTTTGGCTTGTGAGTTCTGCTTCGGTTGGAGGAGGATTACGGTGGGGTCTGGCCATTATGAGACCGGAGTTTTGCTCTAATACCAACCTGGCGAAGCGTAAGGAATAGAATTGCAACTCGATCAAAAGATTTGATGAAATCTCTCGAGACCCGCCTCGCTCGACTAAGGGATTTGAAGAAATCTCTCGGCCCTTCATTTCGACTCCGCGTCTCGTGCTGCTGCCTTGATTTCACTTACGCTTTTTTCTAGTCGCAGCGCCAGCCAAGCATCGGCACAAGTCACATGAGAACAAACGCCTATTTGAAGCTGTCCTTCCATTAAGGTTATTGATGCGCAAGCATCTAACACTAATTTCTTTTCATCCCATTAATATAGGATTTTGTGTATTTTCAAGTTTGCATTATTTGCTTGAAAATTACGTTCCTATCTCTATCATTTTTCTGGATCCTTTCCATCATTTGCAATAAGGTCAGATCAACATTAGTTCATTAATTAACATAGCATCAAACACATATCCCTGGAAATCAATCATGTCGTATGGCACATAATTATACATGTAGTTACCGTAACTTAAATGGTCTTGGCCGTTGCTCCCTTGTAAAAAGTTGAGCATTCGTATCCGGGTCATCATCCACGTTTGGCACACGTTTCTTCCTCCTGCCAGTACCACCGCCAAGCCACTCCACCACTTCCGCCATGCTAGGCCTCTTCTCCGGGTTCCTGTCGGTGCACCTGACGGCGATCATCACGGCGGCTTTAAGCTGTATGGGGTCGAAATTCCCTTTCAAGTTGGGATCGGCCACATGATCAAAAGCGCCCTTTTGGACAAAGGGAGTGACCCATTGAACAATGTCGCGCTTGACACCGCCCGGCAGCTTTTCCAGGGGTTTCTTGGCGCTAATGATCTCAAGGAGCAGGATGCCGAAACTGTAGACATCGCAGCTCTCGGAAACTTTGCCCCACATGGCATACTCGGGAGCCAAATACCCCAAAGTGCCCTTCACTCTAGTGGTCATCTGGGTCACACCATCAGGCACTAGCTTCGCGAACCCGAAGTCTGCCACTTTTGCTTCAAACTCCCAGTCTAGAAGGACATTGCTTGCCTTTATGTCTCTGTGTATTATATGTGGATATGCCTCGTGATGCAAGTACCTTCACAACCAACGATTAACTTAACTACATCTCATTTTGATTCCATTACCGTCTTTCAATATATACCACTGGGACAGAGACAAACATCTAATTGTTTTTTATATACATGAAAAGGAGACTGATTCAAGAATGTCACTTACGCAATCCCTTGAGCCGCTCCAAAGGCTACGCTCATTCTGGTGGGCCAATCTAATAAACAATCAACGGCAAGCTTTCCATGTAAATGTGTGGCCAAGCTATGATTAGGCATGTAATCGTAGATGATCAGTCTTTCGTCCCCTCCAGCATAAAATCCTCTCAATCCTAATAAGTTGTTGTGTCTCGCCCTACCAAGAACCTCCACTTCCACGGCAAACTCCATCTCGGCCTTGGCCGTCATTGCCTTGAGTCGCTTCACTGCAATCTGAACATTATAATCAAACCAAACCAATCATAAGCATAACACTCTTCCTGCTATTTGTTAAGGATGAAAAAAAGTTGAAAAATAAGATTGCCTCGGCCCCTTTACTTGTTCGTCCCCAGTAAACGCTTCCAAAACCTCCTTCCCCGATCTTGTTATCATCATCAAAGTTGTTTGTTGCACTCAAAATTTCCTTCAAAGAGTATATTTCCCACGGATACCCCCTACTCATACTCTTCTTGGTACCACTATATCACATATGTAGATTAGAAATAAAGCAAATAAATCATAGATTGAAGTTTGTGAGTAATCATCACCTGATCCGTGGTTTGTGCCCTTGCGAGACGCAACAAAAGCCTCTCCACATAGTTTGAAGATTGAAGCTACTCGGTATAGATGGATGAAGAAAAAGAGATAGAGTGACTGGTCAATGTAAGCCTCTCCTTATGTTTGATTCAGGCTTGATGTTTAGTGCTGGCTTGTTAGTGCTTGTCATTTGTCAAGATTAGTTTCCTTTGGCAAACGACTTATTTATTTGTCAATCTCCTCATCCAAAATTATGTTTTGATTCCATACACTAACTATCAAACAAATTTGTAAATTGTTGAAGCAAACCAGGTC
>JAYMSW010004595.1:0-10828 GCA_036897725.1 Erodium texanum | reverse complement strand
TCATCTTCGCGATGCTCTTCAACCCCGGCCTCACCGCCTACCTTATCGGTAACATGACCAACCTAGTCGTCGAAGGCACTAGACGCACCATGGAATTCGTAAGTAATCAGTTACTTACGAATCTGCTAAAAGTTTAAGCTGATAGATAGAGTTTAATATAACGAAAACCTCAAAAACATACCGTGTATTTACACAGATTATCACTTTTTAATTGTGGTTTCATTTATCATCAAAAAAGTACCCCAACGAAAATAAATTATCAAAACCTGTTATGCACTAAAAAACTAAAATGTCTCTCTTTCAGTTTCAAATTTTCAAACAAAATGTCATTGAACACGATTTTTTTTCGACAATCTGGATGGACCCGAATTAACTTAATAAATATAGCGGCTTGATTTTTTATTTTTTGTGTGTTTTTTTGTTTTATTAAATTTTATATTCGAGAGGTATTTCTGATATTTTTAACAAAAGTAACATGTTTTGATAATTACCATTTTGTTGGGTGCGTTTCTTATTGCTAAATGAAACTATATTTAAGAAGTAATAATCTGTGTAAAGATACAGTCTGTTTTTGAGATTTTCCCTTTGATATAACGTTATATAACGTTGTTTTGATGATGGCAGAGGAATAGTATCGAGGCAGCATCGAACTTCGTGTCCCGGAACAGGCTTCCTCCGAGGTTAAAGGAGCAGATCCTGGCCTACATGTGCTTGAGGTTCAAGGCGGAGAGCTTGAACCAGCAGCAACTCATTGAGCAGCTCCCAAAGTCAATCTGCAAGAGCATTTGTCAACACTTGTTCTTGCCGACTGTGGAGAAGGTCTATCTCTTCAAGGGCATTTCCAGGGAAATTCTCCTGATCTTGGTAAAAACACGAAAAACTCATATCGAAAATATTGTTCTTTTTTTAATTAAGATTCAGTTGGGAAGTAACAGAAACCTTATATAATATGTATAATGATATTGGTTTTGATCCTCATACCTACACTTATTACCGTTCATAAAAATGAAAGGTTCTTGATAATTCTAGTAAAATACAAAAAACTTATATCTAGAATGTTTTTTTTTAACCGAGACTCATATGGCAAGTTACAGAAACCTTATATAACAAGTATAAGGTCGTTGGTTCTAGTCCTCATACCTGCTGATAAAAAAAACGAATGGTTCTTGATGATTCTGATAAAAAACACAAAAAACCCATATTGAATTTGGACTTTTTTTAACTAAGAGTCGGTCTCATATAATAAGTACGAGATCGTTGGATTCAATCTCCAAACCTGCAGTTATTGTTGATAAAAATAGACGATTCTTGATGATCCTTGATTGTTGATTAGGTGGCGAAGATGAAGGCGGAGTACCTACCGCCCAGAGAGGATGTGATCCTACAGAACGAGGCTCCCGACGACGTGTACATCATCGTGTCAGGAGAGGGGGAGATGATAGACTGTGAGATGGAGAAGGAGATGATTGTTGGGAGTCTTCACTCAGGGGACATGTTTGGGGAAGTTGGTGCATTGTGCTCAAGGCCTCCGAGGTTCACTTTCAGAACCAAGACACTTACACAGCTCTTGAGGCTCAAAACCAGTGCCCTCATTGAGGCTATGCAGTCTAAACAACAAGACAATGTAGCCATACTCAAAAACTTCCTCCAGGTTGGCGCACATCAAATCAACTTTTCTTTTTATCAGCATTAAAACGGTAAATCCTAATTTGACCCTCACTAAAGTTAACCAGAGTTAAGCCTTAACCTAACCTCAACCCCACACATACTCCAAAGCATATGATCTACTAGAATTTAAACCTCTGACCTGAAAAAGGTGAAAAAGCTCACCCTGTCAAGCCTAGTGAACTCAAGTCAACTCAAGAACTTCTTTAGGACTTTGCCCAATTGCCCATTTCTTTTTGTTTCATTAAGGTACTTTTTTGTGGAAGTTAATGTTGTTTGGGTTTGCCATTGAAGCATCACAATAAGCTCAAGGATCTGAGCATTGGAGATTTGGTGGTGGAGAATGGTCAGGATGAGAGTGACCCAAACATAGCCTTCAACTTGCTCACTGTTGCAAGTACTGGAAATGCTGCTTTTCTTGATGAGCTTCTGAAAGCAAGATTGGATCCAGACATTGGAGACTATAAAGGAAGAACACCATTGGTGAGTTCTTACCCAAAACCCATTTCCTTAAACCTTAAATCACACCAAAAATCTAAGTATTTGAAGCTAAGTAAGATATGGTTTTGTCATGGTTTCTTGTACCAGCACATAGCAGCATCAAAAGGGCATGAAGATTGTGTATTAGTACTCATCAAACATGGTTGCAATGTCCATGTTCGAGGTAAATAAGGTTTACTATAACTGTCTTAACTCCAATCCCATAACAAAATGTACTCATCTATGTTTTTGTCTGAAACAGACATGAATGGCAACACTGCATTATGGGAAGCCATAGCATCAAAGCACCACTCCATATTCAGAATCCTATACCATTGTGCAGCCATTACTGATCCTCACACGGCGGGAGACCTCCTCTGCACTGCCGCAAAGAGAAACGACATCAATGTGATGAATGAGCTCCTGAAACATGGGCTGAGCATAGAATCGAAAGACCGAAATGGGCACAAAGCAATTGAGGTTGCCATGGAAGAGAACCATGTGGAGATGGTGAAGCTTCTGGTCATGAATGGAGCTGAGGTTGCGAGATCGAAGAGTTACAATTTCTCTTCCAAGTCATTGAAGGAGATGTTGGAGAAGAGAGAGGTTGGGCACAGGATCAATGTGGTTGAGACTTTAGGGAATGAGGAGGAGCTTGATCAAGCCAATTGTGTTAGACCCAATAGGGCTTTACATGAGCCTAGAGTGAGCATCTATAGAGGCCATCCTTTGGTGAGAAGAGAGAGTTGTTGCAGAGAAGCTGGGAGGCTCATTAAGCTCCCAAGTTCACTAGATGAGCTCAAGAACATTGCAGGTACATTTTGATCTCTTGTCCCGTTTTCGTATCTGTCCCGCATCGAAAAAATGTAGATGAATTCACAATCTGATAAGCATCTTGGGTCTGCATCTATTAACATGAGTTTTTAAGTAGATTGAGCTTTAATACAGTATCAGAACCTGATTTGTGTCATCTGAATCTTCTATATACTTTAGTAAAGACCCAATGACCCATGTGTAGAATCTCGTAATCTGACCCATTATTATCGGTTCTAATGCTTTCTCGTTTGTAATAACAGGTAAAAAGTTTGAGTTCGACGCAGGAAATGCAGTGGTCACTGATGAGGAAGGAGCAGAAATTGACTCTATTGAAGTGATTAGAGACAATGATAAGCTTTACATAGTTGAGTAACCAAAATTCTATAGAGTAAAGAGACAAATGGGTTCAATCCACACATTATAGTGTCTTAGCTATATAAGTGTACATATATATGCACTGATATCACTATATTTTCCACCTAGGATTAAATAATTTCCCAAGGCATAAATGCTATAGGCATGGATTTATGTATGTTTCAAATGTTCGATTCTATTATCTTTGGATTCTGGTGGGGACTTTTTCCCTTACTTGTATGGACAAATAATACATATAAAATCTCAATCAGTGAGCGTGAACGTGTGATAAGTCTCACGACATATGAATTGACGTTAATATAATGTAATCTCATGAAGTTGACCTTTCAAATCACCCCAAATGAGAGACTCACTTGATTGCTGCTGTTGCAGCATGAACCTCCAGCTGGGCAGCTTCTATTCCAATCATTAAAGAGTTGCAGGTGGAAGAGACACATCAAGCCACAGAAACCACATATTCTATGGACTCTAGTCCTTGGTGTAGCATAAACAATATGAACATTCAAATATTTTTGTACCCTAACAAAAATCTTTAACCTATAGTTCTTGTTCTTATACTTTACCCTCATCCCGAATTTGAATACAAGGTTCATTGCACTCAAATGTGAGTATATATGTCCTGACCCAGATCTTTGAAATGTTTGAATTTCAGTATTGATCAGATTCTAAACGTTTTATCATATATCGATCAGACCCGTTATAAATAATGATATGTGTGACATTAATGTCTAAAATGGAGTCACAAAAAAAAGAATTTGTGTTAAGTCTCATAGAGAAACATAAGTATATTTTTTCTGACCTGATCTTCGATATGACTGAATTTCAGTATTAATCACAGTCTAAACATTTTATCATATATCGATAAGACCCATTAATATTTAAAATGATGTATTGGGTGTGCATTAAAAAGGTAAAGATGGATTGATGCACAAAACCTCATCATTGATTTGGCCTTAAAATAATCAAAAGCAAGAACATTTTGCGAACCAAGAAACCTAAAAAGGTTGAGGTGAAAAAAAAAAAGAGACCAAATCAAAATGGAAGAATGAGAAGAAGAAGAAGAATCTCAGTCAAAGTGGTCAAACTTTTTACCCCCAAGAAGCATATGATTTTGTAGAGTGAAAAAGCTCTACAAAAAAGCTGCAAATATTGTTCATTTTGCTTTGGAGTTTTCATGATAATGATACTGAGAGAAAGAAAAAAACATCACTTTACTGAGAATTTTACTGTCAAAACTAATTAAGACAGCTCATGATATTTTGATTTTCTTTTCCTTTCTTTTCTTTTCTCTTTCATTTTCTTTCTGCCCATTATACAATGAAAACAGAAGATTCCCAATCATCCCCTCCACTGTAAAGGAAACACCCATAATTGCACCCAACACAACAATCCTTTTCAAAACACATAGCAACATGAGAGAGCTCTTAATCTCAATCTCACTTCAATTCTCAATCTCATATCAGTTTCAATTCACTTCACTACACTTATATATCCATCAATCTCCACCACCTTTTTTTTCCTCTAACCCCAAACACACAAACCCATTTCTTGCTTTGATCTTCTTGGTTCTTGCATGATCTTTTTTACATGGATTCTTCATGCACAACCACTAGTTTCTACAACTTCTTGGCTCGAGGCCTCGACGATCTCAACCACTCGTTTCTTTGCCATAACTTCATGTCGATTCAGTTCTTGCAGCAAGTCCTCACCTCCCTCAGATCATTCCATTCTCAGCTCACCATCTTGGTCCAGAAGCTTCACCTCCCTGCTGGAGAGAAATGGCTTTATGAGTACATGGACGAGAGCTCGAGGGTCTGGGAAGCTTGTCATGTCCTCAAATCAGGGGTCTCTGGCATGGAAGGGTACTACACTTCGGCTCACAACGTTGCTTCTTCCATTGATGGCTACAACATCTTGAGCACACAACATTCTAGGCAGGTTAGTACCATGATTATGATGTATGTTCTTGTCGTGTTCCTTGATCTGATCAGAACTAGAACTAGTGACTTGATACTTTTTCTGTCAACTCTTTGATGGAATAGTACTTAGTAATATGAAATTGTTGTGTCTTGTCCTGTTTCTTAATCAGAACCAGCGACCTGATACTTTTTCTTTTTTCTGACAAACCCTTCAATAGAATAGAATAGTACTTAGTATCATGAAACTGTTATGTTTTGTCATGTTTTTTTTTTATCAGAACTAGGGACCTGATACTTTTTTCTGACAAACCCTTCAATAGAATAGTACTTGGTAACATGAAATTGTTGTGTCTTGTCCGGTTTCTTGATCAGAACCAACGACTTGATTCTTTTTTTTTTCTTTCTGACAAGCCCTTCAATGAAATAGTACTTAGTATCATGTTTTGTCCATTGATCAGGCGATTCGGGCCATAAACATTTGCCAGAGGGAGATTGTAGGGTTGGAGGAGGACAACAAGAACATGATGGAGACAAGGATCCAGGCACTGTCACTAGGGCTAGTCGATGATGAGACTGTCCTGATGGAGTCTAAGTTCAATGGGTTCAATGGGTTTAGAGGAGCTCTCTATGCAATGAGGAACGTGAGCTCATTGCTCTTGATGATCCTTCTTGGAGGGCTTGTGTACTCATGGCCTGATTCGAGGTTCCTCCAGGAAGCAGGACATGAAGGGCACTTGGTGTTTGGGTCAGATTTCATGGTGTCCATTGCAAGGTTGAAGAAGAGAGTGGCAAATGAGGTTGATGGGCAGAGAGGGGTGTTGCTTTTTGAGTTCCAGAGAGCAAGAGCAGCCATGGAAGAGCTCAAGGTGGAGCTTGAGAGAGCTGTGGAGTATGGAAGAGTTGTTGAAGTACACGAACAAGTTGAGAGCTTGAAGGGTTGCTTTGGGTTGTTGAGGTGTGGAGCTGAGACCATTGTTGGGCAGCTTGATGATTTCTTTGATGAAATAGTTGAAGGGAGGAAGAAGCTTTTGGACATGTGCACTCATAGGTAGAGAGAGAAAGACTACATGTGCATCAATAGGAAGAGAGAAAGTGTAAAAATGTGTTCAAATTTTTAGTACCTTAAAAGAGGCATTAGTGTCACCTCTTAGTTGTCTTTCAAATTTCTTTCTTTCTTTTGTGCTTGTTTATGTTTATCACATTTTTACCAATTTCCCATTTTTGTCTTAAAACGTTATATGATCTGTATTCATCTATACATTTCAGTCTCAGGATCTAAACGTGTTTTAACATGTATCAGAGTCTTGTACGAGAATCTAATTTTTATGCAACTTTCTTAGAATGGAAAATTGTAGAGAGAGAATGTGATTCTTGCTTTGGAGAGAAGCATCATTACTAAGATAAGAAACACAAGAGGAAGAATATTTATGTGTTGCCAGTTTATAGCTTCAAAGGAAAGCAATACCTATCAATCTTTGCAAGGACAGATTCTTTTGCTGGTGAGAAAATTAAAAAAGAAAAAGAACTGATGCTTCATGTTTGTTTGGCAAAGCACCAAGAAATTGCAAAAGAAAAAAAAAACATATTTTTTTAAATCACAAAATGTTTCAAGTAAATCCATAAAACATACATTACTTTTATAACTATGATTAATCATTTCAGCTGTAACAATGATGGAAAATGCACAATATTTAAGAACATAGTTCAAAAATAAAAGAGAGAGAGAGAGAGTTTAGATTCCTGGGAAATGATTCTTGTCTGGTTCTGGGTTTTGTTGATGATGAACACTGCACAAAGGCTCTGCTTGCTCCTCCTTTTCAATAACAGTATTGACTTTGTCTCTCAAATCTGCAAAATTTATTTCCAATTTGCATTTTCAAGACATTGCAACAGAGTGAAATAATGTGGGTTTGGGTAATTTTATAGCCATTATTTCACATGGGGTTTCTCAAAAACAAAAACAAATCATTCATCATCATTTCAATTAGAACTGTAAAATCTGTGACTCTCATCACAACAAGTATCTTAGATATAATATAAAGCAATGTACAAGGCATAAATGAATGAGACACAACTCAACATTACAAATGTATTTAAGCTTTCACAATGTTGGTTTTTACACAACTAAAGATTGCACATAGAGTTCAAGTCACAGCAACGATGTCAAAATTAAACTTTATGCAAAAAAATAAATAATAACACTTGCCTAAAAAAGAATCAGTATAAGGAACTCGTCACATTCAAAACAATTTCGGCATGTATGATGTTACCGTAATATTTTTTTCCTTCTCAAACAGTTTAAGCCGATGCCATAAACTCTGTTGTTTATGGACCAGCCTCAAAAGTTGGCAACCACAGAGAACTTACCGAAACACTTGCCAAGGCCACTCAGAGGTGGTTTGAATGATAGAACTTGGATCCTCCAGGCAAGGTTTGTGCATCCATCTTTACATCTTCTATGCCCATTCACATGTCAAAGCCAGGCATAGCGAATTGGGTTGCAAAGGCTTCAACTCGGGCTCGCAAGTCAAGAATGTCTCTATTATTATCGAGACCCTTCAGTAAAGCCTTTTGCATCTTTCCATGCTCTCTCAACGCCATACTAGCAATTTGAGCAGCTCTCAGAAGGAAGTCGGCAATCAGGTCAAAATCGGACTCTACGCAACCTCTTGACGTCATGGCAGGAGTGCCTGAGAGAAATGAATATTAGAACTGTCAGTTTGTCACAACGGCCCAAACTGCCATTTACCAAGGTTGAGAGACTTGGAAACTGGCCCACTTGGGTTGGCCTAGTGGTCAGGCGAGCTCTCTTACCTCCTTGAAGTCAGGGGTTCGAATCCCATTGTGTCACCTCCTTGGGAGCAGGTGTGGGGTTGGGTCAGAGGTTAACCTCTAAGGCTAGAGTTAAATTCAGAGTTACAGCTTTATTGCTGATAAAAAAGAGACTACGAAATTGATATGCAATGAGATTTTCACTCACCAATCCTTACTCCTCCAGGTGTAATAGTGCCATTGTCATCGAATATGGCAATTTTATTGAGAGTAATGTAGCACATCTCACAAACCTTCTCGTAATTCTTACCTGTGAATTGATATATAGAGAAGATGATGATCAGCCTGAAATCCTGGTCAAATATAAAAGCATAATATCTAGGATTCGAGTCATCACAATGCTCTTCAAACAAATAAGAATTTGTGTATTGGCAGCCAAAAGACCAAGAAGGATTCTCATTATAAATGGAGCAATAAGTAACAAAACGTATTTACACTAAAATATAAAACAAAAGGAAATGTGTATACATGTATGTACCTAAATAACATGAAATCAATGTAGTGAATAAATAAATACAAAGTTTGTAGCATGAACACTTGGCAACAATCATCCAATGCCTTTTCACCATAGCATTTCCATAAAATAAAATTAAAGTATTCTTAGGGGATTTAACATTCGATTTCCACTGCCATACCATCCAAAACACATTCAACAGGAACTGGCATTTTAGGGAGGAAAGTCACATCTAAATGTCATATCAACTGAAGAAACGTCATTACCACATACAGACATGTCTCATCTCAGCCATTAAGGACCTCTTAATAACTCAAAGTGGGCAATTAGTCGCATCAAACTAGGTATTCAAGTTAGTAACTAAACGAAAAATATATTGAAGCTCAGTGCATAACACAACCAATAAATAATTACCTGTTAATCCAAGAGGTCTCAGATCCCAGAGTACAAAATGGTTGTCAGTGCCTCCAGTTACGAGCCTGCATTTTCTTCTCAATAGAGCAGATGCTAAAGCCTGAGCATTTTTCTTTACCTGCTGCATATATGCTTTGAATTCAGGAGTAGCTACTTGTTTCAAGGCTATGGCGAGAGCAGCAGTATGGTTATTATGCGGCCCTCCTTGCAAGGATGGGAAAACGGCAAAGTTGATCTTCTCCTCAAAGTCATATTTGTCACTTTCATCTCCTTGATTCAAAAGAATAGCTCTCTTCCTTGGTTTTGGACCCTTCCTATAAAAAATTATACCTCCCCTAGGACCCCTAAGACTTTTATGCGTTGTCGAGGTAACAATGTCACAGTAGTCAAAAGGGTTGACACATTCCTGTAGAAACATCAACGAACAGTGTCACTAGGAAAATTTCAAAAATTCTTACACATAAAATTCAATTATTTCCCTACTCTCATAATTGTCTTTGTAGTGACTAGTCATTGTAATTTTTCCATAATCAATATTACCTCGATCTCTCATGAGGTGAATATTGGAATAGGCACAAATGTAATAAAAGAAGAAGAATAAACAGTTCATCACCAACAAACAAAACATACTTCATCTAATCCTAGAGGCTGAAGGGCAACATTCATGGAGGGCTAATTCTTAACTAAATATCACTGCTTTCTAAACTCAACTTCAATAAGATAATAAAAGATGACAACCCAAATAGCTTGAGTCAGTGTTGTCTTTAGCAACCCACTATGGGAAACACAGTTTCAATCAGATAACTACCAAGCCAAAGGATAATTAGAACTACTCCCGTTTTCATATCAGTTCACCATTATATACCAAAGAAACCAACAGAGATAAGTACATGACATATATACATCAAAGCTAACAACCTTAGAATGCACATAAACAAAGTCAATGAATTAAAAACCAACAGCAGAGCAAGAACCAAAAATGAAGGGAGAAAAACTTGAAACATTAAGCAACCACTAAAGCACACCTTAGCTGCAATAAGACCACTGATTTGAGCCATGTCGCACATCAACACTGCACCACACTTATCAGCAATCTGTCTAAACCTGGCATAATTCCATTCCCGAGGGTAAGAGCTTCCACCACAAATCAGTATCTTGGGGCGAAAATCAAGTGCCCTTTCCTCAAGCTTATCATAATCTATATAACCAGTTTGTGGGTTGACTTTATATGGCAAGCTCTCAAAGAAAATGGATGCCCCTGAGACCTTCCTACCATTGGGAGTATAGTACCCATGACTTGTGTTCCCGCCAGAGGGAGTATCTAACCCCATAATCCGATCAGCCGGAAGTAACAGTCCTGTGTACACTGCAAAATTAGCAGAAGTGCAAGAGTAAGGCTGCACATTTACACCCCAATTCTCAGGATCCAAACCAAATGCTGCTAATGCACGATTACAACAGAGTGTTTCAATCTCATCTATGTACTGATTACCACCATAGTACCTAGCTCCAACCATTCCTTCAGAGTACTTGTTCGTCAAATGGCTCCCGAGAGCTTCCATAACTGCTCGGCACAGAAAATTCTCTGATGCAATCAGTTCAAGTCCCTTGAATTGTCTCTTCCTCTCGTTCTCCATGATATCATACAAGTCCGGATCCGCCACGCAGAGTGATTGGTTACCCCAGGCCCGAACCGCATTCCTCCTGGCCTCCAGATTGGGCTCGCTCGATACCCTCTTCGCAGCAGAGCTCGACGATGAAGGTGGCTCGCTGTCCCGGCGACGCTTAAGGCACATCGAATGCCCCAAAATCCGAAACTCCTCGACTTCTCTCTCGTCGTCGTCGTCTTCCTCGGCGCTCCGACGATCTGGGT
>JAYMSW010004594.1:0-10830 GCA_036897725.1 Erodium texanum | reverse complement strand
CAATAACAACATGCAAAAATGACAATTCTAAACCAATTGTGTTTTACAAAGATCAAAGAGATGATAAGACATCACCGGTTTGTAGGGATTGTGTCGGTATATTGGGCCGCTCTGGAATTCTACAATTATGTGTCAAAATAGGGGCAACGAGTTTTCCTCACTATTTAATCCTAGCTTCTTTCGATAACTAGAATCCTATTATAATCTAACCACCTAATTATTTCTAATCTAGGTATAGAGAGGCCTATAGCATTAAGATTTATGGAAACCTTTAACTTTTGGATACCAATCCTATAGTTATTGCACTTGTACCAATCCCAACATTTCTTTAAGGATTTAGGTCCAAACTTTAGCTAATACTAGACCTATTAGCTTTCTCATCTTTCAAGTATTGAGTGTAATACACATTACCCGCTAAGCAATCAATGGAAGTGCGACATTAAGGACAAATTAGCTAAAGACTCATATTGAACATCCAACACAATCTACATTAATCCCTACTCGCCCTGGCCTTAGAAATTAGAATTAGCTAGCCATAGAGATAGCTACTTGTAAAGGTTAGGGCCACATCCGTTGACCTTTTAGTTGTGGAAGCCCGATTCAATGTAAGTGGCCTGTTTTACATGGTATCAAAGCAAATCTATACCTAGAATGGGAGACGACATAAGAACGGTGAAGGATTCAAGCTTAGACAAGGTTGTGCCTGCTGCTCCTTCCTCGTATGTCCTGTACCAATCAGACCACCCAAGTCAGGTCTTTGTCACTAACCGGCTTGTGACTTGAATCACAAAGACAGGAACAACAAGCATACCGGCCGTTAAGTAGTAAAACCGGTGAGATCGGGTATCGTTCCACTGGGAATAATGTAGCAATCACAAGATTCTCTAATTTGACAATTAAGCTATTTCTAACAAGTTGGTTTCGGAATAAGATCAAACAATAACAACATGCAAAAATGACAATTCTAAACCAATTGTGTTTTACAAAGATCAAAGAGATGGTAAGACATCACCGGTTTGTAGGGATTGTGTCGGTGTATTGGGCTTCTTCTTCTTCTCCTTCTCCTTCTTCTTCTTCCTTCTCCTTCTCCTTCTCCTTCTTCCTTCTTCTCCTTCTTCCTTCTCCTTCTTCCTTCTTCCTTCTTCTCCTTCTCCTTCCCCTTCTTCTCCTTCTCCTTCTTCTTCCTTCTTCTTCTTCTCCTTCTTCCTCCTTCTTCTTCTTCTCCTTCTTCCTTCTTCCTTCCTCTTCTTCTTCCTTCTGTTTCTTCTTCTTCTTCTTCAAGACATCACCGGTTTGTAGGGATTGTGTCAGTGTATCTTACCACCTGTTTGTAGGGATTGTGTCGGTGTCTTCTTCTTCTCCTCCTCCTCCTCCTTCAATCTCTAGAATTTAGCCTCTCTCTTTAAAACTCTCTCAACTGTTAAGATCTTCTTTCAAAAATCCTAGAATAAGTGTTTATACATTTTGAAGTTTGAAGGGTAAAAGAGTAAAATCTTGGAAATTCTGCATTCTGCGAACCTGCACGGCCATGACATGGACGTTTGGGTGGCTGTTCCGTTATATCCCTTTGGGTGGCCGTTCTCTGGGCTTCGGGAATCGCCCGTTTGAGTGGCCGTTTCAGTCCAAATCAGTCCAAGGTGTCTTCATGAGAGTTGTAGATATTTAAATTCCCTTTAAATTGATAGTTTATGGAGGCAAATTGGAGCTCGTATGAGGAAGTTATTCCCTCCAGAAGTTCAGCCTTGGTTTAAGGTCCGTAAAACCGGATTTTTGCTCCAAAAGCAACTCCAATAGGTCCAAGTACCTGCATTATGTCGAAATTAAAAAAAAAAAAGCAAGTAAAGAGAGACATGTGATTGAAGAACAAGACTAAACACAGGGTGAATGCACTCAAAATGAGGGTTAAAATATAACTTTTAAGCGGAAAGATGCATATGCTTCAGTGGTCAAGGCACCGGACATTGAGAGGTTCTCGTTATAGGTGCATTGTATAGCGGGGCACATAAAAAACTCCAATTCAATCGATATTAAGGTCCTTGACGAAGGTCTGACCTGTTTTTTCAAGCTTCTAATTTTCGAAATTTGGTTGGAGGACACGGTGAGTGAGTGTAATGTTTTTCATCGATGGCTTCTTTTGTCCTCTAGTACAATCGAAAAGGTCATATTCCGACGATACCCGATGCATTCCGACATAACCCGATTTTCATATATATACCGTTTGGTGTATGATTATGACTTTTTTAATACTGACCCGCCAACATATTGATGCAACCCTTCATATGCTTAAGATGCCGCCAACTTTTCCACACGGAGACATTCTAGCAGAAGGTTTTTTTTCCTCAACGTCTTGTTCCAGTGAGGTTTGTGCATCGGGTGACTACTTTCCCGATTGTAGGGGAGCTAATCCCTTGAAAGGAACTCATGACAAAGTACACCAAAGGGACAAAGGATCAATTTCTTCATCCTTAGGCGGGTGTGACAAACATATACTTCCCCTGAACATCGACAACAAAACTTGGGTTGCGTTCAGTTTCAAGTTTTATCAGGGTTCTTCTTGGTGTATGATTCTGATATCGGGTACACAACAGAAGAAATCTGGGAATAGGTGATGAGCAGTTTTACCACCCACATACTTGGGCTATTCGATGTTATTGGCATCCCCATGAGAAGATGTCTTGAAAAAAATTCCCTAGAAGGTTCAAAAGAAGGAGAATTTTATTAGAAAATTTAAGATTTAAAAGTTCAAATAATTTGATATTTAAAAAAAATCCATGTAATACAACAAAAAATCATAGTATTAAATACAATAATAAAATATTGAGTACTGTTTTGGAGGTAATTTTTTAAAAATAGAAGTCATAAAATTGAATTATTGGTAAATTTTAAATAGTAAGTTAGAAAAAAAAATTATTGATGTGATAACATAATTTACTTAAAATATTGATATATAATTTAAACGCGAACGAAGAAAAATTATTTCAAAAAATTATGTTCTTAGGTATCTTGAGCAAATTAATTATGGTCGGGAGTAAACCTTCGAATAAGTAGAATTCTGATATGGTTGAAATTAATATGGTAGTGGTAGTCATGAAGGTTCATTCAAATGAAAGTGGAATGACAAGAACGTTGGTATCACTATTTTTGATAACTGCATTTTCTCTCCGTTTTCTAATTGAAAGCATTACAATCCATTACTTACGCTATTTTTGATTCATTCAACACCATAAGTCTATGTTTTTTTAGGAGTTATGTTCCTCAAAGGGGGCTCAAATGGGTATCACTCTTTGAGAATTGCTCTAGCTTTTAGGAAATTAAAGTGTTCATGCACTGCTCAAATGGATATGTGATTTGATTTTATCTTCTTCCCTTTTCTGCTTTTGAATTTCTTTGCCAATATGTGTTCTCTTATGTCTCAGTTGAGCTTTATTTCTCGCCTATACTGTTTCTGGTGTGTGATTTGTTTGAAATCGATGAAAATTTGTTATATTTTATTATTGGGTCTTTCGGATGCCGTAAAGTCTTCAGTCTCCCTTGCTGGTGCTTATCTAATCTAACCCGCGGTGTCCCTTTTAGGAGTGGTTAATGTTAGATGACTTTATTATGTATGGAGTTTTGGAGTTGATGGGTGTGTTAAAGTTTGAATCTTTTAAGAGCACAAGGGTTGCAGTAACAAGTTGTTCTGTTTGTGTTGCTGTGAAAATGATATCTCCGTTTTCTAATGTGTGAAACATAACAGATGATGGTGATCGAAACCAAATCCAGACGCGTTTCACGGATCTTGGGGAGCTTGAACAATTTGCAACCGTCTTCCATAATAATGATGTTGTTGATTTAAGCTCAAGTATAGCTTATAACATCTGTAATTTTTGCTTACTTTCTAATCAATTGCTTCTTCTTTTTTTGTCCCTCACCTTAACTACTATCTCTTGCAGGCTCTATGATTTGTTTAAAATCAAACAGTATTCCTATTTTTCCCAATAATCCACACTATGGATTTTCCCTGAACACGGTAATCATAATCACAATCATTATCATTCCATTGATACAATACTGTTTTGAGGATTGCTTGGTGTACAGAGCGTTGGGGCCTCAAATATTGGTTTAACTGGAACCGGAGTAGAGGCAAGACAGTTCATGTGCCAAAAGGGGTTGATCATTGCGGTGTTGTTGGGCAATGGAAGCTTTGAGAATTGGGGAGACTCGGATATGGGTGATCATAGCCAGAGCCAACAGACAGACACCTCCATGGATGTTGACACTAAAGAGAAAAACTAAGTTTATATCTCTGTTTTTCTTAAATTTCACAAAACTCATGAGTTTCAGGTTCATGTTTTCATGTGAATAACCGGAACACATGAAGACTAAGTCGTGTTTTCTGTATGTGCAGGTTTCAGGTACGATTGTTTATTGGTTTACTACATTAATATTTTTAATTATCTGAAATTTTCATTTATGCCCTATGCTTGCAAATTAGTGTAACTTTGTTTTATTTTGGTTGATTATAGACAAAATCTCCATCATCATTTTCATTGATAGATTGATTGACTCTTGGTGTATTGTGAAATTGTATAGACTTATGTTATATTTTTATTGTTATTCAGTTGAATGGAAGGTTTTGGTGATTTTTCATTATCATATATTGACATAAACTAGGCAAATTTTGAATTTGTAGTTTTTGATTTTGGTCCTGCTTTGTGAGTTATGCAACCTAATTTAACATGTACATATTTCATATTATTGGACAACGTTAGAACTATTGCTGCAAACTTAAAAACATGAACCTAGGTGCCTCCCTCCATACCCATGAATGATCTGTGAATAACCTAACAAGGTTCCTGGAATTTGTATAAACACGGTATTAATTTGTTTTTAGGTGTTTATCTGTTGATTTCTTAAATTTAAGTGGGCTCTTTATAGTTAGAAACAGGTAAATTAACCATTTTTTTTTTCAAGCACATGAACTGTTAGAGAAGAATAATCTTGAAAAGCAGGTTAACTTGTTGCAAGCGGTATTATTTCACATTGTCTTAATTTTATCATCCAAATTCAAACATGTAACACGAGTTTTGTAACTACGATATAAATGTTCTAATTTCAACTTTGGGGGAGAAAGGAAAAAGAATTGTTTGGCATGATCGTCGCACAAGCCTTCTTCAACAAATTTAAATAGCCTTGATGGTACATTGATGTGCATTGTGCTTAACATTCCAGTATTAAGGCACTGTATAAGAGCAAGCAAGCCTTGGAAGAGAAATAGAGAGAGTAATTTGTGTGTTTTTTAACAAAGATGAGGAAGTGTCTGGAAGAACAGTATATGCTCACAGAGGAAAATTATTCTTTATCCAAAGGATGGATTATAGAAAACTGCACAACGTACAGGCCAACCCTAGTTAAAATAAAAAAAAAACTTAATGACAACATTCAAAAAAATAATAATGATGACATATATCAGCTTTTCAGCATACCCGATAATTCATGGTTAATTAAATAAATAAATTCGTATTTTTATTATTTCATAAAATATCGTATTTTTATATGATATTTTCTTCAAAACAAATATATATTTTTTTTGATACACAAAACAAATATATTGATTTTGTTGTAAGAAACTAATGTTTTTTTTTAATAAAGAAACTAATGATTTTTGTTGAAACGTAACTTTTTATAAATTGGTTATCAAAAGATTATTTTTTAGCAATATTAAAATATTATTCATATATAATTGATCGTCTATTTCTATATTATCTACAAATTAACTCCATTTTCATCTGAATAATTTTATGAACCAAACACCTGGCCCATAAATAATAGTCTAACCAAACTACATGGACATATCGTGGCACAAGGAACATGACTGGACATGGGGTTACAATTGAGTGACCAATTATATGTTAAGGTTTAGGTGAACCAACATTTAAAATCTTCGTTATGTACAAGTCATGCATTTATTACAGTAGGTATATATTATGCCTCAAGTTTCTATTTTTGGGACCAGTCATTTCTTCTTCGGGAACCACATACTAACATCCTAATCAAATAATTAAAGAGAAACACAGTTAATTTACCCCTTATGTTTTCCGATACAAATAATTGTGAAGAAATGTTGAAATAATTAAAATCATTGGAGGTAAAAATTACCCTTGTCATTCCAATAATCAAGCTCCTTGAACAACCCATGACATCACACTCAAATGAGGAGTAGGCTAAAGATCACCAACAGTAAAAGTTAATCATCAAACCAAATAATCAATTCTCTTTACAATGTTCTTCTAATCTTCATATTTATTTAAAACTTTATATCTGATCTGGAATATAAATCACATTAAGTTTCTTATTTAAATTTATTATTCATTTATAATTATGGATAAAAAAATATATATTTTAAACAAAATGTTGAAATATGACAGAATCAATGAGAAAATGTGTTGATGGCTATAAAACATTCTAAAATTGTGTGTAATTAATTGACAATAGAGTAGATGATCTCTACAATATTTGTTTTTGTTCCCAAGTTTACTAACAAGACAATTTATTGATGGGTAAGAGAATCTCTAGTCTGACATGAGAAAATTTGAAAATAGGTTCTATTATATTAAAGATTTTTCTCCCTAATAAAATATTTTCTTCTTTACAAAAAAAACTGACAATAGAGTATAATTGAATGGAAGTAATTAGAATTGGATGTACATTTAGGGCATCTCCAATAAGCTTACAAACTTATAAAATTTTAATGTTTTTGTAAGTTTTGAGTTTCAATGGTGCTTGCAAACTTGTAATTTTTTTTACAAGTCTTTCAAATGGCTCTTAAATTTGAGAGCCCCTCTATATTGACTTGCAAAAATTATATTATTATTATATTATAATTTTATCAAAATTTTATCACTTTATTACTATTTTATTACTTTATCATGTTATTTGATGTTAAAATATTAAAAGATTTGATTAATATAATATTTGATATAAAAATTTATAAACTATAGTTGGAGTTAGATCACTATTTTTTAATATAAAAAACACTATATTAATATAATGATAACAAAAATTTACAAACCATGATTAAAGTTTAGAAAACAAACAACGGGATAGTAACGAATGGTAGTGATTAAAGAGGACCAACCGGTCCGGTCGTTGAGGCAACTGTGAGTGATTGATGGATAGATGGGGATCTTCAGAAAATCTCTGCATCCAACTTGTCCTCACTCATCAAAATCCCCAAATATCAAACCCACACCGACCGTACCATCTTTTTATTTTGCAAATTATAATATCCTCATAGGATTCCTCTGATCTTCGCAATTATTGGTGCAGCTTCTTTAATATAATATTTTTTCTATTTATAGATGTTGTTTTCCCATTTGTGGGAACTACACATGAAATCCATCGTACATCTCTTCCCGCACTTTCCTAATTAAATTAAATATTCAGAGTAAATAAACAAGGTCATGTGTCAACTTTTTTTTATTTTATGGATTTATCATTTTCGGGTAAGGTTATGTGTCACATACGTAAGGCATATGACTTTTGAATAATTTGTTTTTATTACTTAGTTTCATAATATATTGCATGCGTGTGTAAAATATGTTCTTGATTTGCTTGACTAAAGTTATACATATGTAATGTATGTTTCTCTAAAGTTTTTAAATGACATGTTGAATTGTTTTTTTTTTTTGTATAGGTACCTGTTTTCTTAACTTGCCAAACGCTATTATGCTCTAATATTGGGACATCACATACCTATGGATAGTATCTTAAAAGGTAAACATTAAGAATCCTATGCCATTCCAGTTCCAGAGACCTTTTCAAGCAAACCCGACCTACAAAAGTGGTCTCTCAACCTTCCAAGCTATGTAACAATTAATGAAAGCCTTTGTTTCAATTAATCCCCATTTCATTTGCTTACCTAGAATAAATTCAAGACTACTTCAGGGTTGGGTAAGAGGAAACCTCATGATCAAGTTTATAGTTACATACAATCATTTCTAAATTTAGTCGGTAGCGAACACCCTTGCTTTAACAAAAGAAAAATTGAGTCACTTTCCCAAACCGTAAACTGACTATATTGTTTGAGTTGATAAATTCAAACAGAAAACGAGTTATTCATTCTAATTATCCAATATATCTTCTCCGGATTTTCTTTATCAGTGGGTTTATAGGACATGGGAGAAAAGTTATGGACGAGTGGCCAAGTTTGATGATGACATGGAACGCCCATACGGTTTACAGATGAAAGTGGTACCAACGCCTAATAAGTTCTTGGGTGGATACCAGATGATGTAACTAGTAACCTTCCCATGTGTGGGAGGGAAATGGGCTACTAAAAACGATCTTATGATATGACTAACCCAACCACGGATGCCTCAGGAGCTCTCTTATCTAGGGGTGTGTATGGGTGGATATCCGATCCACCCCTACCTCTTTGAGTCCGCCCAGCACATGCGGATATTACAATCTGAGACATGTGGTCTAATCATCGGATCATATTTTAAGTATGGATCCGTCTTCTTGGATTGCGGCGGATCAGGTCCAAACCCAAAATTGCGCATCACCCTTGCAACCCTATAAAATTCCATTTTTAAAGTCGTTGACACGAAAAAAAACCTACTTATAAATAGGTAGATAATTTATCACGATATGCCAGTGTATCGGTTAATGTAATACATGGCTTTCTAATTAAAGACCCTCAGTGACAACAATATATGTTGTATAATGTATTGATGTGTAACAAATAAATACATGAGCCATATATTATAGTGCTAAGGTTACACTAGATACAACAAAACCCTAATGGGTTTGGGCCTAAGTGCTAGGCCTATATACAACACCAGAGTTTTAGTGAAAACATAAACAATCTGATCACCAAAGGAGACAGAACGAAGAGCGAGGGTGCCTAGTTTGAAATGTTGTTGTACGAAATGACAATCTATCTTAATGTACTTGTTTTGTGGAGCTTGAGAAAATAAAAATATTGACATTGAAACGAAGTGAATCGGAGTTCAAACGAAGTGGAAATAGACAAAAAAAAAAGTAAAAATAGAGAAAATTAAGGAATTGCATCAAATGGGGGCAAGTGGCAGCATGCATGTAAGCATATTTTTGCCTTAATTAAAGTGGTTTGTAAGTTTGCATATTAAACCCTATTTTATACTGGAAAACCTTTAATAATAATAATAATAATAATGATTTTATTGCTCTATAAAGTGTCTGAAGACACGATAGACATAAGAGCCGAGGGAGGATCATCCTCGACCCCGTTGGAGTCTACAAATGACAGAGCAAATTAGGCTAGAAAATGAGCATCCTTATTAGTTGATCTATGAACAAAATATAACGTACAACCTGATAAAGAGTCCAAGAGCATTCAAATATCTTGAACCAAGAACTCAAATGAAGAAGGTGGAAGAGTTTTGATCAATTTGCAGGCTACTTAACAGGCTGTCTCTAAAACCACTTGAGCACACCCTTTATTATTTATCTACCTCAGTGATACTTTAATGCTTAGGATTTTTTCCACCATAGGATGCAAACTACTCGGTTTGAGCCAACTACATGAACCGAGCAAGGTGCATGAGCTATCTTGAGCAAATAAAACCCAAATACCCTGAACGTCTGCATGTCGCGTCATAGTTTACCTTAATGACACACTCTATCGGGGCTGTCCGCATCTCCAAAGATGGATCAGACACACGAGAGTTCAGCGAAATTGACAAGCGTCAGGCTTCCTGAGCTGATAACCATAATGCACAGGCCATTTTGGCTTGTGACATGATATCCAATGTTGTTGCACTGTTGCTTTTCCAAATCAATCATTTTTGGAGCACACCCTTTATTCTTTATCTACCTTAGTGATACTCTATGCTTAGGAGTTTTGCCACCATAGGATGCAAGCTACTCGATTTGAGCCAACTACATGAACCAAACAAGGTGTATGAGCTATCTTGAGCAAAAAAAAACACAAATACCCTGAACGTCCGCATGTCGCGTCATAGTTTACCTTAATGACATATTCTACTGGGGCCGTCCACATCTCCAGAGATGGATCAAATACACGAGAGTTCAGTGGAATTGACAAGCGTCAGGCTTCTTGAATTGATAACCAGAATGTCCTGTGACATGATATCCAATGTTTTTCCACTGTTGCTTTTCCAAATCAAATCATTTCTGGCAGCCCAGACCACTCCAATGGTCACTAAAGCTTCCACCGACTGTATTGTGGAGTAAGTTCGGAACACAGACGAGCTCCACTCCTAGAAATCTTGGCCAGGGGACGGTCCGGGGAGACGAAGACCTGAGACCAACAATCCTTGGCAAAAACGCAGTCCCGCAAGCAATGAAGGATAGTCTCAGGTGCGGACCATCGGGACACTCCATCATTACTGGTACTTGTTTAGTCAGCAACTGGACCCGAACAGGAAGAATGTCGAAATATGCTAGGCACTAGGGCTTTACGAAGGCGGCCCCAGAGATCTTTGTTCACATTGGACCATTCTCCAAAGCATCAGCTTGAGTCACCGTAAGCTTCACGTATAGAGAAAGGGATCAACCTTCCTTCCAAGCCCAACTGTCCGAGGCAACATAGGTACTCAATGGGATCCTCATTACAAGGTCCATGTCTTGGTCCTATAACATAACCTCAAGAATTTAGATGCCCTATTCCCGCTCTCTTATTTTCATCAGAACAGTAACTCTTTGGTCCTTTAATGCAGGGTAAGCCGTGGCTATATATGGATCATCTACTTGGAGCCATGGATCCTCGAGTATCGATGCATGAGTTCTAGGACCAATGTTCATCCGAGCCCCCCCCCCCCCCCCCCCCGACTCTCGCTGTCTCGC
>JAYMSW010004593.1:0-10830 GCA_036897725.1 Erodium texanum | reverse complement strand
CGACGTGCTGGGGGACCTCGCGAATGCCGAGTACCCACACCGCAACAACAACCGGAAATTCAAAAAACATTGGTGGTGATGTGATCGGGTTCCGTATTCGTTGTTTTTTTTTAAGTGTGCTTTAGTTTGTTTTTTCTTATTGTCTTCGTTTCGTTGTTTTTTATTTCATGTGTTTCTGTTTTAGTTTATCTCCATATGTATTTTCATTTTTAATATATAATAATATATAAATATTTTTCAAAAAAAATATATTAAAAAATTGTTAGCATCGGGGCTGCGTCGTCGATCCATTATTCTTTATTTGGGCCAACACCGATGTCACGCCTGTCACATGGTCCCACGTACACCGATGTAACATCGCCAACACTAGAGCTTACCCGGTGATGCATTAACGTTGCCCTTATTTCTCCAATCGAATCAAATACTAATTAAGTAAAAAAAAAATCTCAAGGTAGCGAAATCACAACTACAAAATCGAACGGAAAGTACAAGAGTTAAAGACACTATAGGTGCTAACCTAGTAATTAACCCACCAATGGTGCGAACATGGATGATAAACAAACAACCGAAAATGTCTGGGTAAAAGAAGCATAAATCATGGATGTGAAATTTAGAAAGAGATGTGAGCCCATTGAAAAGAGAGATAAGGGCTTTAGAGATGAGATATAACAAAAAGCTCATTAGAGGCAAATGAGATTAATGAAGAAATAATAAGCATTTTTTGTAGAAAAGCAGGATTCGAACTCTTGTTCGTGAGGTACCGGATCTGATATCATATTAGAGAACCAACTCAACTAAAAGCTTAAGCTAATAATTAAAGGTTCAATTATAATTTTATATTTTAACAATATAAATAGTGAGATACGATAATCAGTGTCACATCCAACTTCTCTTTTTAACTCCTTAAATGCCTTCTCACAATAGTCATACAAATTGAACTTAACATCCTTCTCCAACAAATGGCATAATGGCTTGGAAATTCTCAATAAGTCCTATATAAATCGTCGACAAAACCCAACATGGCCAAGAGAACTCCGAATACCTCTGACAAAAACTAACGGTGGAAATAATCAGATGACGTCAATTTTTTTCTCTATCGACTCCCATGCCTTTCTTGGGGATTCTCTTACCGAGAAATATCCCCTCTTCTACCGCAAAATATAATTTTTCTTAAGCCAATACAAGATTAGTCTGTTCACATCTCTCAATCACCCGATCAAGATTGTCCATATACCGAGTAAAAGATTCTCGAAAAACGGAGAAATCATCCATAAATATTTATACACTGTTCTCTATCATGTCTGAGAAGATGGACATCATACACCTAAGGACCGGATCCCTTTGATATTGTGAGTTGATTTCTACTTTTGGGACTCTTATGTTCAAGGTTAATTGTATAGACTTGTTGCCTATTATGTATTATGCGTCTTTTTTACATAACTATCTTTAACTTTAAAACATTATTTACAGTTACTTTAAACTTTTAAAAAACACAGGTAGCTCTTTTATGAAAATGACAAAATACCTTTAATACTAATCTCAAAAATATAAACAAATCAAGTTGTTCAACTTCAACCTATTTCATCACAGCTTCGTTAACTTGCTACATGACACGAACTTGTCAGCAATATGAAAATGTCCCAAACGACGTTTTTAAATATCATTCTTGAACATCATCAAGCCTTCAGACAGCTACAGAGACCTAGTGTTCTTGTTCAGGCCTCAACATTGACTTCTTTAACTAAAGGAATCAAGATAACAGCACTTATATCGGGTTTTACCTTTTTTCCGTAAAACCAAATCATGCTATATACATGGAACGAAAGCTAACTTGCCTCTTAAGCATCTTTTAATCTACTCCTCGTGAGCAATAGCTGCCTTCGGATTGCGAGAATAAGAACCCATGTAGTTGCACTGATTTTCTCCTTGATCATCAAAAGCAACGCTGAGCTCAGGACTGTCTTCAAGATCTGAGCCTGCAGTCCCTTGAAAAAACCCAGTACCCCTTCTCTTTCCCATATAGCACTCATCACTCCAACCACAGTTTTGCTTCTTTTCGGCCTAGCTGTCTTTGTTCCATCATCGTTTGTGTCTGCAGCTTGAATCATGACCTTACACCTATACATTGCAGTTCACTTCTCAATTTCTCAGATCAAGTTACAAAATAATGACCTCTTTTTCAGGGATAATCTCACAAAAATACAATAACCTTATCACATCTCTCGAATAACTACATTGACTTTGAAATCCTCGCCCAACTACAGTAAACTTTCAAATTATCTCATTTTACTATATTTTGGTAATAAATGACAAAAATACCTGTAATTAATCTTCAAAAATATTCTACTGCTACAGTGAGTTTTGCTTGAGGTCCCTAAAATATTGCAGGGGTATTTTTGCCATTTTTACCAATAAAGAGTAAAGTGAGAATTGTGACAAGGTTAGTCTATTTTTGTGAGATTATCCTCTTTTTTATTTATTTTGAAGAATATATTTTGAGAGAAATATACACCTTATTGCTGGATATGTCAAACATGTGGCTATGCTCTTTGAAACCGCACCTAGCACAAAAGCTGAGAAAGCAGATAGTGCAATCGTGGACGACCTATTCTCTGCTTTGTTCTGGTTTCTTTTCAGGAGTCTTAATTTGAGTTGATCAAATACGGTATACTGCAGTGCATGATAACTATGTATAATGCAACTTGAAATCCAAATATGAGTTGTGAGGGGATACAAACAAACTCAAGGCAAGATCAATTACCTGTATAGCTGGGTTTGAGGTCAGCATAAGAGAGATCCCAAGCCCATCAAATGAGTCACTCCAAGTGCCCTCCGTGAGGGTACTCCAAAGTCCTTTAGATTTTCCAAAGTCGCTTGTCTGCATCCTTGAGGATGCTGTATCCAGAGGCTAAACATGGCGGAAAACCAAAGAACAGTGGCTCTATATCACTCTAAATTAGCGAGTTTCAATTATCGAAAAGAGTAACCACAAAATAATGGCTACCTGAGTCACGATAGCAGTTAAAGCCCCGGCAGTGGCTGCAAGAATCAAGTTTGCACTAGTTCCAATTGATTTGTGACTACTCTTCTCTAGATACAGTTTTTTGACATAGCTGTACCCGTAAAAGTAGACGAACTGTGAAATGAAGGATTGGAGGGTTTTTGTCCCTAATCCCTGGTATAGTGAAAGAATCTGCCGGTTAGATATAGCCTCCCACAAGACATCTGAGAGGTACCTACAAAAACACAGAGCAAGTGAAATCAAAACTAGAGATTCAACTTCCAACAGCCAGCATGAGACAGAGAACTAATTGGATATTATCATTAAAGGGTCGTGAATCAGTTCTTGGCTAAAACTCAGCAAAGAGGTTGCAAACTAAATATAATCCAGATTGATAAAATGAAGTTTTGTTTTACCAACGAACGGAGCCAAGATTAAGTTCCAATTCATGGATCAAAAAGACTTATTATCCACATTTACTCAACTTCCTAGTTAACACTGTTTAGACTCATTTCAGAACATTCACAGTGAAAACAAGTATCTCTACCCTTGTGTACACTAATCAAAAAGACTTCTTTTCCGGAAGATTGATGCAATGACTTTGTAATCCATAAGAATAAAACAAACAAATAATTACTATGCTTTGTGGTGAAAGAATGAAACATTATTAGCTCAATCAAAGGTTGCAATCAGAGGAAACTGTTCAATTGGAGAACACAATATGATTCAATGAACCCAACAACATAACAGTATAAATAGTGAAACACTAGACAAGGATCCGATTTTCCCCAATTTCTAAGAACCCAATATGATTTTGCTAATCTAAAAACAAAACCAAATCTTGGTAGGCTTCGGGGTTTCAGATTCCGAGCCATATTTCACCAACCCACTTCGACAAAATCACAAACAAAAACACAACGAAACCCAAAATTCAGTATTGTAATTGCGGGCGATTAAGAGCGGCCGGATCATGATCACCGGAGGGAAAGAGAAACCCAGAAGGTTGGGGTCACGTACCGGTATCTCTGATGAGTTTGGGCTCGAACCTCAGCTTGGTACTTGGTTTTGCAGGTGTCGAGAGGGTACAAGATGGTAGTGCTGAGGAGTGATCCGATGGCTCCGGAGGTGGCCTCCGCTAAATGTTCCAGATCGACCGTCGACATCTCCGGGATCGGAATTGAAGTGGGTTATGGTATCGTAGAAGGGAAGCAACAAGATGGAAATGTCACATTATTGCTGGAGATTAGGAGGATGGGTCGTTTCTTCTTGGGAAATGGGAACGTGAAAGCTAGATACAAACTTCAATCAAAAACACTTGTTTAATTTGATAGTGACGCACGGATCACACACCATATTGGTTTGTTATGGTAGCCACCTTGATGACGCAACTAAAGTTTCGATACTAACCGAAAATAATCACGTGACCATTATGTGAGTATGAATTTTTTACAACTGGTCGAAATATCCTCATCCGTGTCACATAACATCGTTGTTCTTTCTCTTTGGTTTGTTCCATGGTCGAGCTAAGGGGGGGAGCCTTAGTGTAGACGAAGGGGGTCGGAGTACGGTGATCGGAGGAGGAGGCTACGCGGAGAATGGGAGTTGGAAGAGGAGTATGTATGGTTCGCTATATGCAAGGCAAGAGAGACGTATTGAAAGATAGGGCTCAGTGCTATTGTGGAGTGATAGCTCCAATTCAAACTTCCTAATCCAAAGAAAATTCATGTAGGCGGTTTCTAGGTTGTGGGAGATACACGTTAAGCTTCTATTTCACCTTCCCTTGAAAAGTATCCATAAATTTTTCATATGCAAATTTTCCCAAAACTTGAAGTTTTCATGTGAAACCCTACGTTTCCGAAATCACCTTACTTTTCCCTACATTTTCCAATCAAATTACGGTGAATTGAACCCTAAATCTTTCAATCTAGTGAAATGAACCTCAACTGAAGGTTCATTGAAGCTAGGGTTTCAGGTGTGATTGTGAATTTTAGTTTTAGGGATTGAATTATAGATTCATTTTCGGTTTATGGAAGATAGGGTTTTAGGGATTGAAATTATACTGTGATGTTGATTGTTTGCGGAAACATTCTAAATGTGACTTTTTTGAATGGGTGGATCTTGAAGTTTGTGATTATGGAAGAAAGATATTGTTTTTAATGTACGAAAAACTACAAAATTTGGAGGATGCAATACAAAATCAAGAGAAAAAGAATGCAATGTTAGTTGAAGACAATGAAGTGTTGAATAATTCTTTGGTAAAGTCATAAATGGAATTGTAAAATTTGGAAGAGATGAGAAATGGCATAAAGAAGATGTGATGTGAACTAGATAGTGCTGATGTTTTCTTCACATTTACATGCTTTTTTTGTCCCTTTGTTTAATTGATTATTGAGCAATATCTCCTAAAATTACTAGTTTCCCTATTTTTGGTCCATTACAGGTGACTTGTGGGTTTTGAGTTGTATTGGAGCATTTTGGAGGAGATTTGGAGTTTTTCAACACTTTTGGTAGAGGTATGCTCGAGGTCACAATCGTGTCGCTCTACGGTCATGAGCACGGCCATGCTTGCCACGGTACCTGAGTAGCTTTCCTTCCATGCCTAGCCAACCCATACATGGGCACGGTTGTGCCTCACCTAAGGCATGAACAAAGGCACGATCATGCCTCCTTCCACCCTTGAAGAACCGAAGAACCAAGACATCCAGATCATTCGTCACGCTCCTTTTGTACGCCCGTGCTGAGGATTGACACGATTAGGTGTACACTCGTACCTTGGACTGTGAAGATTACGGAAACGTGCAAAAATCGGATCTGAGCCTTCTTCAAGGCACGGTTATGCCCTGGACCATGAAGACGCGTAGAACTTGATATTTTTAGAGACTTTCACTCTCTTTCCCTTAGCCTTGTACTTGCTATAAAAGGATAAAGTAGGATATTAGAGAGAAGGGAGCACAAAATTTCAGATCTAGAGAGAGGACCTCTCATTTTCTATTGAGAGAAACACTTATTCTTGGCATTTCCATGGGATTGATTGAATTTTTATGAAGATTGACTTCATAATTGGTATTGTGAACTCTACCTCTTATATATCCTTGTTTGTATTTCTATCCATGATTTCTTTTGATTTTGCTATGTGTGAGTAGTTTTCCCTGTTCCTAGGCATAGGTGAGTAAAGATTGGATTGGTGATGTTGGGTTGATGATGAGAACTTGTGTTTGATGTGCTAGATTGGAGTGAATTAGCCTAATCTATTCTTAATGCTTTACCTCCCTTATAGGCCTTGATAATTGATTTAGCTAATTAGTCAAAAAACGGGAGTTGAGATTAATTAGTGGAAACGATTAGTCTAGACTAGCCTTTAAATCTCACTTGAAGGGGTTATTGCTAGAGTCATAACCATAGGGTTCACTTAGCCTAAAGTTAGAGGACTCAAAGTGGATATAGCTACATGACTTTTTCTACACCTACTTAGAGATATGTGGGTGGTTAACTTGTGTAAGATTCTTAGTTGACTTGGGAGAGCGCTAGGATTATCTATAGAGAGTTCCATGGCCACTTATTAGCTAGACACAATGCAAGTTTGAATTTGATAACACAATATCACCTAACACAATCTCTACATATCATATGCCTTAGAATCTTTTTTCATTTGAAATCCCATCTTGTATTGAAAAATACCAAAAATATTTGATCCTCCACCTTCTAAGTGACTTGGATTGATCTCATTGAGGATAACACTTGAGCAAGCTATTGGTTTATTCCTTCCCCGTGGGTTCGACAACCTCATGTCATTCTTCTCGTTTTTAATAATTCATTTGGGAGGAGAGGGGATGTACTTCCCGATCTTTTTATTACTTGCATCGACCGGATTGTACTTGCTCCGGGAGGACATCAAGTTTTTGGCCCCATTGTCGGGGAAGGCAATTGATGTATTGCTTTTGTGTTATTTTCTTTGTTGAGGTCAAGTCTTTTATTTACTTGTCTTTTGTTTTTGTTATTTCTATTGTTTTCTTAGTTTAATAGTTATGTGTGGTCCTAGTTTCTTAGGTTGCTTTTTGTGCTCTTAGATCTCATACAAGATCTTATTCTTGTGCGAGGTTGGTTCCTTGTTATCCGGAGGTTGGAAGAACGCTAAGGGAGCTTATGAGAAGAAGGCAAGGAGTTGAAATGGCTAACTTAGGCCATGAAGAAGAGGTTACACCAAGATCCGTCAAGGATTACGGAGTCCCGACCACATCAGCATTCACTCTAGTATCTTGATGCCAACGGTGGATGCTCTTATTACCCTGGCCCCTGCCAATTGTGTATTTATAACCAACCACTGTACACTTGACTGTTGTCGCATATTTGATCGCCATTTCGATCCATGATGATCCTCTAGCTCTCAAGCTCGTCAATCAGGGCATCTTTCAATCTAGTGAAGTGAGGCTCAATTGAATGTTCACTGAAGCTAGGGTATTAGGAGTAATTATGAATTATAGTTTTAGGGATTGAATTATTAATTCGGTTTTGGTTCATTGAAGATAGGGTTTTAGTGTGATGTTGATTGTTTGCGAAAACATTCCAAATGTGACTTTTTTGAGTGGGTGGATCTTGAAGTTTTGATTTCGGAAGAAGGATATTGTATTCAATATACGAAAACTACAAAATTTGGAGGATGCATTACAAAATCAAGAGAAAAAAAAAATACAATGTTTGTTGAAGACAATGAAGTGTTGAAGAATTCTTTGGTAAAGTCACAAATGGAATTGTAAAATTTGGAAGAGATGAGAAATGACATAAAGAAGATGTGATGTGAGCTAGATAGTGTTGATGTTTTTTCTTCACATTTGCATTCTCATTTATATGCTTTCTGTCCATTTATTTAGTTGATTATTGAATAATATCTCCTAGAATTATTAGTTTCCCTAATATGTGGTCCATTACATGTGACTTGTGGGTTTGGAGCTGTTTTGGAGTATTTTGGATGAGATTTGGAGCTGTTTTGGAGCATTTTGGCATAGGTACGCTCGAGGTCACGGTTGTACCATTCTACAGGTATAAGCACAACCGTGCTTGCCACAGTACATGAGTAGCTTTCCTTCACGCTAAGCCAACCCATACATGGGCACGGTCGTGCCTCACCTAAGGCATGATCAACAGGTTCCACCAAACAGTTATGGTACATGGTATGTTGATTCTGGTGCTACACACCACATCACCCCGACATTCCATCCCTCAGCTCTACAACAACTTATTCTGGTAACGATTGTCTAGTGGTTGGCAATGATAAGTCTATTCCTATTTCACATGTTGGCTCCGTTTCTATACCCTTATTATCTCACCTTTTATATCTCAAAAATATAATGCATACACCATTTATTGCTAAACCTTTAGTTTCTATTCAACAACTTTGTAAAGATAACTCTTGTTTTGTTGAATTTCATGACACATTTTGTCTTGTGAAGGATCGATTGACCAAGAACACACTGCTCAAAGGGGGAACTGAGTTGGTTCTCTACACACTTGCACTACCGTCTTCGATGTTTTCCTCCACCTCACCAGTTCTCGCCTCCCTCGCTGCCGCCATATCTTATCTTACTAGTCTTGAAAGATGGCATGCTCGTCATGGGCATCCTAACTTCGTCAAATTCTAGTCGTCGGTTTGTCTTTTTCAACTCCCATGTGCTTCTCGTCTTCATTGGCTTGTTGTCTCGATAAGCTTCATCGTGTCTCTTTACCTTTGAATCATCATCGTAGCCAAAGCCCTTTGGAACTAATTCATTCTGATGTGTGGGGACCATCCTCAATATCATCTTCTCATGGAAACAAGTATTTTGTAATCTTTATATATGATATCTTGCTATTTACTTGGATTTATCCTATTAAGAATAAAAGTAATGTTCATTCCGTGTTTTTATAGTTTTAAAGTCTTGTTGAAAATAAATTTAATTGCATAATCAATCCTTTCAATCTGATTGGAGTAAGGAGTATCGGCCTCTACATACTTATTTCACTAAAACTAAATTGATCATCAGATAATGTGTCCACATACACATGAACAGAATGGTACCGCTAAGAGATGAATTCGTGCCACTATTGATACTGGTTTAGCTTTGCTGGGTTATGTCGAGTTCCTTTTCGTTATTGGGAATATGCTTTTGAAACTGCCACCTTTCTAATTAATCATCTTCCCTCAAGTTTACTTCGCAATCATATTCCTTTTACGTTATTGTTTCCTCAAGACCCTGACTACGTTTTTCTTCGTGTTTTTGGTTGTGATGTGTATCCTCTTCTCCACTCGTATCAACAACACAAATTCTCCTTTTGCACAACACAATGTGTGTTTTTGGGTTATTGCCCGAAACGCATGGGCTTTCGTTGCCTTGATCGGTCCTCTGGTAAGATTTATGTAACCCGTCATATTTACTAGTTCTAAGTCTCATCCGTCTCTTTTTTTATACACCAGCTCGGCTTGTACGAGCTACCTTTTAGTTTATGTAGATGATATACTCATCACCAGAAGTGTTGTTTCTATTGTTCGGACATCATTAACAAAATCTCGAGTGATTTTAAAATTCAAGACCTAGAGACAACTCACTACTAAGCTGTTATTGGTTAAGTTAATTATAGGCAACTGTTAGATTGTCTCATTCTCTTCTTATTATCTAAATCAAATGTAAATACATTGTTCAATGATCAATAGAGTCATAGTACTTTTGATATATTTTGTACGTAGTATATCACTTGGTAATAATCTTTATACATGAGGCCAATTATGTCTTTAGGTTGCTTAAGACCCTAACTAGAACTACACGATCGGGTGGGATATGTGAGGGCAACGATAACGCGGAACCGGTGCTGACAGTGACACGTTGGATCTTGTAGGGTCTGGGTGTGGTCTCGGCACCGGTGTCGGACCAATACAAGGCTAATGTATCGACTCGCCAGCATCGGTGCTAACGAATTTTTAATAATTTTTATTAATAACAAAAAAGATTTATTTATTTATTTATTAAACATTACATTATAATACATTAGGGTTTGGGATAGATTTTAACAGGTCCTCGTAGCGAGTTCGACGACACAGAAAGATGATACGAAATGGTTGAAGTCGGAGTTGAAAAATTGGTCGTTGTTTGGGTTGTACCCTTGGTTATTGGTCGGATTCATTTCTGTTGGTGGTGACAGAAGCGAGTTCGGCGAAACGAAAAGATGATACGAATTGAGAGAGTTTTGGAGTAGTGCAGTTGAGTGTTTGTGTGTTGAAATGAGAGGGATATTTATAAGGGAGTCTGCAGTGGCACATTCGTAATTTGGTGAGAATTGAAGGGCAAAAATGGGAAAAAGAGAGAATTTTGACCGGTCAGCACCGATCGGTCCAAGATTTCCCCGGAGACGATGTGTGGCCAAGTACAACATGCCGTCAGAGACATCGCAACTTTTCCTTGGTCCGCGCGCCATTCGTACCGCTTCCTTGCGAGGAACCGCTACTAACCTAACGACGATACCAACCCATACTACCGTATCGCTAACATAATTACCAACGAACTAACACAGATCGACGATACCGCGTTAACATTGCCACGAGGGTCTTAAACTTCTGGATCCCCTGTGGAACACAATCAAGTGTACGAGAAAAAAATTCTTCAAAAAAAAAAAAACACAAACTAAAGGCTCTTGCAAAAAGCTCGTTTGGACACTCCCTCAGACCTTTGTTCAGCTATCTCTCTTTACCGCCCGCCGCCACAGCCACAGCCACCATAACCAATATCTAGGGATTTTTGGTGGTCGTCTTCCGATTTCGGCGGGGGCACTGCGTTGTTTAAGGGATTTACCCCCCCGCCACT
>JAYMSW010004592.1:0-10830 GCA_036897725.1 Erodium texanum | reverse complement strand
GCCTTTCTTTACGGGGTTCGGGACGAGTGTAATGCCGTCGGAAACGGCCTCTCTACGCCTATCATGACCGTCATTTTCGGCAAACTCATCAATTCTTTCGGGTCCTCCAACAAGGACGAAATCGTCGACGCCATCTCAGGGGTGAGTCAAGCTATAGCTATAGCTATCGCTTCTATTTCTTTTTGATTCCTTGATTTGGTAACTGGGTCTGTCGATTCTTAGCTCTGTAGTGTGTTTTTGTTACTGAAACTGTGGATTTTTTTGCTTCCGAGTGATGTTGGAGTGCTTGATTGAGCAATGCCCACGTTGTGTTTGTTGTTTTGCCTGAGTGAAGATTTTGTGAGTTTTTTTTGTTGCTTAAGCTTGAATGAACTGAATTTGATCCAAGTGCTGAGGAATTTAGTTTTGTTGGCAACATAAGATTTGGGATCTTTTATTTCTTATTGTGGATTTGGAATGTGTTGATAAAGGATGCTTATTAGAGGCAAATGAAATTGACAGAACTTTATTACATCATCCAAAAGTTTCAATTTGGGTATGAACAAGATCAACTAACTTTGGAGCGATTTATTGGAAATTTCCATGTTGTGCCTAAGATTTGTTGACATTTTGTTCATCAGCTTGAATAAGATTCTGTTAAAGGCAAGTTGATAGAAATGCAAAATAATTTATTTGATTTAAACCTTTTCAATTGAGGGAAATTAGAATTTGTAAGGCATATAATTTGGGGTATCTTATTAAAGCGGCCAACTTGATGGAACCGAAAGGATTTTATTACAATGGACATCCTAAAGCAATAATTATACGGTTGTTGGATGCTAGCTTTTGTATGATTCTGTTTCTTTTGTTGCTTTCTTCAGAATATGTGATGCTTGAGTCTTTGTTGGGTGTGAACTGGTTCCATTATTACTACATAAAAAGGTTAAGACAAGAACAGTAATGTGTCTAGATTATCTATTATAAGATGGACAAAACCTTTGGTTATTTATGTGGTGGGACAAAGTTGATTGAAAATATCAAGCCCAATAATTCTATGTAATCATCTTTGTATTTGAACTTAACCATTCCCTTTTATGAAAGGTCAAAGATAAAGAACTAGCAGCAGCTGCTATAGTAACAAGTTTAACTTTACAAAGCACTCAAATTAAAGGAAAATTTATATATTGAAACCTTTAGCTGAAGTTTTGTTTGTTGCCAAGATCAATTCTTTGGAGGTTGAACTTGATGACTATGAAGTATGCCCACAAAAAGCATAATTGCATGTTGGCTTACCGGGGCATATCTATGTGATTTTCAGGTGTGCTTAGACTTTTTCTACTTGGCCATTGGTACTGGTGTTGCGGCATTTCTCCGTAAGTGCATAAAACTTCTTGTTTACATTGATTAGTTAATGTTTGGGTTAATTGTAGATAGTTATTGCGTACTAAACTTCTTTTGCACCTAACTATCACCAACTTTAAAACACTATTCATTGCAACTTAAACTTTTAAACAAGTGCAGAGAACTCTTTTTCGTCAAAAATGACAAAAATGCCCCTGACCCTAATCTAAAAAATGTTTTTTTTTCATCTTTTTAATAGTTTTATTTTTTAAGAAGTCTTTTTTTATATCTACTCAATTGTTTTCTACATCTAATCAAAATGTTTTTGGTAGATATGAAGCTTGTTTTTAGATTAGGGTCAAGGGTGTTTTTGTTATTCTCTAGTGAAAAAAGAGCTATATGTAATCTTCTCAAAGTTTAGGTAACTGGATGTAAAATCTTAAAGTTGAGGATTATGTGGAGAAGACATAGAATAATCTCTTAATGTTTCCTAGGCAATATGTAACTTAATGTATCTTTTGGGTGGCATCATCAACTGCAGAGGTGGTATGTTGGATATTGAGTGGAGAAAGACAAGCCTCCCGTATTCGAGGTTTGTACTTAAAGACAATATTGAGACAGGACATTGCCTTCTTTGACACTGAAACAACAACCGGAGAGGTCATTGGGAGGATGTCCGGTGACACTATTCTCATTCAAGATGCCATGGCCGAAAAGGTAACATCGTCACTAGCGTTATCATATGATTTGCTTATGAAACGGCCTTGTCTGAACAAATAGTTTGTGACAGGTTGGGAAGTTTATACAGTTATCATCAACTTTTGTCGGTGGATTCGTGGTTGCTTTCACTAAGGGATGGCTTCTTTCACTAGTTTTGCTTTCATGCATACCCCCAATGGTCATTGCCGGTGGAGTCATGTCAATGCTGATGTCAAAAATGTCAAGCCGTGGTCAGGTTGCATATGCAGACGCTGGCAATGTTGTAGAACAAACAGTTGGAGCAATTAGAACAGTAAGCTTGAGTTCTAATCCCCATATCCCCATACTTATTAGTACTACTTGCATATAACAATTACGTACTATACGTCTTTTGTATATAATCATCCTCAACTTTAAAATGTTACTTACAACCACCTAAACTTTCAAATAAATTGCACATAGCTATGTTTCGTCAAAAAAACAAAAATCCCCTTGACCCTAACCTCATAAAAAAAACTTCATATCTACCAAAAACATTTTGATTACATACAGAAAATGGTTGTAGATGTAAAAGGACTCCTTAAAAGATAGAAACTATTAAAAAGACAAAAAATGGGTATTTTTCTATTATTTTTTTCAAATTGGGGTCAAGGGCATTTTTGTAATTTTTGGTGAAAAACAACACCTTCCAATTTTTTTTTGTTGTTGGAGATATTTATGTGCAAACAAACATATAGTATACAATAACTACCTGCAATTAACCTTTTTATCTTTTGTTTATTATATGCTAACTTTCATTGAGGCTCTTTGTATGTCTCTATACAAGGTTGCATCCTTCACCGGAGAGAAGCAAGCAGTTGAAAAATACAACAAGAAACTGCAGATTGCCTATGCTGCTACAGTTTACCAAGGTCTGGCCTCAGGTGTTGGACTTGCTACAGTTCTATTCATCATTTTCGCCACTTATGGGCTTGCTGTATGGTATGGAGCCAAACTGGTGTTAGAGAAAGGATACAATGGTGGACAAATCATCAATGTTATTATAGCAATCATGACCGGAGGACTGTGAGTAATATAACTCAAAAGTCTGAAACATTACCAATGCTACACCATTAATAAACTTGTTGTCTCTTCTGATCAAAAAATAAAATGAAATTGTTGTCTCTTGGTTTAGGTCATTGGGGCAGACATCTCCGTCCTTGAATGCTTTCGCAGCAGGTCAAGCTGCAGCTTATAAAATGTTCGAGACAATAAGCCGGAAACCACAAATTGATGCATATGAGAGTAAAGGAATCACTTTGGAAGACATGAACGGTGAGATAGAACTCAAAGATGTGTACTTTAGATATCCCGCCAGGCCAGATGTCCAGATCTTTTCTGGGTTCTCATTGCATGTTCCCAGTGGGACAATTGCAGCATTAGTTGGGGAAAGTGGAAGTGGAAAGTCAACTGTAATTAGCCTGTTGGAGAGGTTCTATGATCCTGAAGCTGGTGAAGTGCTTATAGATGGTGTAGATTTAAAGAAGTTTCAGCTAAGTTGGATCAGGAAGAAGATTGGTCTTGTGAGTCAGGAGCCAATCCTGTTTGCAACTAGTATAAAAGAGAACATTGCATACGGTAAAGAAAATGCAACTGACGAAGAAATCAGAACAGCCATGGAGCTAGCTAATGCTGCAAAGTTCATTGACAAAATGCCAAAGGTATGATAGCCATTTCTTTTAATGAATTTTCAGTATAATAACGAGTAATTGGGTGGTTCGATTCTCTCTACAGGGCATTGAAACAATGGTTGGTGAACATGGGACTCAGCTATCTGGTGGGCAAAAGCAAAGACTTGCAATTGCAAGAGCCATACTGAAGAACCCTAAAATTCTCCTTCTTGATGAAGCAACGAGCGCGCTGGATGCTGAATCTGAGCGCATAGTCCAAGATGCATTATTAAGGCTTATGGCAAACAGAACAACTGTTGTTGTTGCTCATCGTTTAACAACCATAAGGAATGCTGATACCATAGCAGTTGTTCAGCGCGGGAAGATCTTGGAGCAAGGTAACTTCATAATTCAATTCCTCACAACCTTTTAAAACTTTCAGATCATTTCATTCCATGCATTTTTCATTGTAAAAATGTATTGTAGGAACTCATGATGAGTTAATAAGCAACCCAGATGGGGCTTATTCTCAGCTAGTGCGCTTGCAAAGTGGATCAAACAAAGAAGAAGATGCTGAAGCTAAGGACACCAATAGATTAGACACAGGACATGGCACAGAGAGGGCCTTCTCAAGATCCGGAAGCCATAGATTATCTCTCCGGAGATCCATAAGCAGAGGTTCATCCAGCAGCCGGGGCTCCATCTCACTAAACTATGGTTTTCCTGGCCCTGTTAATGTCCTTGATATTCAAATGACAGTTGATGACAGGGATGAAGTAAATGAGATTGATACTAAGAGACTGCAAAGTGTTTCCATCATGAGATTGGCCCACCTGAACAAGCCTGAGCTACCATTTCTGTTGATAGGATGTATTGGTGCAGGCTTCCATGGAGTTATTTTCCCTGTGTTTGGTCTTTTAATCTCTTCAGCGATAAAGATGTTTTACGAACCTCCTAATGAGCTAAGAAAGGACTCCAAGTCCTGGTCACTCCTCTTCGTTGGCATCGGTTGTGTTGCATTGGTAGCTATATCAGTTCAGAACTACTTCTTTGGGATTGCAGGAGGTAAGTTGATACAACGGATTCGTTCATTGACATTTGAAAAGGTTGTCCACCAACAAATAAGCTGGTTTGACGATCCTGCAAATTCAAGGTACACATGTTCCATCAAACATTAATTTTCACACATTCTTGCCACTTTCAAGTCTTTTAACCTTTGCATTTTGGGATTCTCAGTGGTGCAATTGGTGCAAGGTTATCTACTGATGCTTCAGTGATTAGGAGTCTTGTGGGTGATGCCTTGGCTCTAATGGTCCAGAATGTAACTACAGTAATAGCAGGTCTGGTTATTTCATTCACAGCCAACTGGATATTGGCCTTCGTAATTCTAGGCATTATGCCCCTCATGCTTCTACAAGGATACATACAAGCCAAATTTCTAGAAGGGTTCAGTGCAGATGCTAAAGTAAGTTCACTGAATTAAGTATACCTTCTTTCTTCTACTTTTTTATCAGCAATGTGTACCAAAATTTGGGCTCACTCGCTTATTTATCTAAAGGAAGGATCATGCAATTTTTTGGTTCCTAGCTTTTTAAGATTGATGTATTGAGAAAGAGGCCCAATAGAAGTTGGGAGAGACAGAGAGGCCCAACAATAGATGACAAAGGTGGGAGTGGGTATTGTTGGTTTGAGACTTGAACCATGTTTTCAAAAATCCGAGTTCAAGTGTTTGACCAGTTGTGGACAAACAAGTGTTGGTACCTAGATAAAACCATACCTAATAGATTAGTACTGAAACTATTACAGGTGATGTATGAAGAAGCAAGTCAGGTGGCCAATGATGCAGTGGGTGGCATCAGAACTGTTGCTTCATTTTGCGCCGAGCAGAAAGTGATGGATTTGTACGAAAAGAAATGCAATGCCCCTCTTAAACAAGGAGTTCGAGTAGGAGTAATAAGCGGTGCAGGTTTCGGCTTCTCTTTCTTTGTGATGTTCTGCACAAATGCCTTGTGTTTCTACATTGGTGCTATACTTGTGAAACACGGAAAAGCATCATTTCAAGACGTTTTCAAGGTACAATATCGTTTCTCTATTTTCCAGCTCAACTCATGTTTCTGGTACTATGATGTTCTTTTGTTTCTCAGGTTTTCTTTGCGTTGACAATGGCAGCAATGGGCGTTTCTCAAAGCACTGCCCTTGCTCCAGACAGCAACAAAGCTAAAGACTCAGCAGCCTCCATATTTGAAATTATCGACAGCAAGCCACAGATTAACTCGATCAGTGATGAGGGCACGACACTAGCCACTGTAAACGGTGACATTGAGTTGCAACATCTTAAGTTCAGATATCCAACCAGACCAGACGTCCCAATCTTCAAAGACTTGTGCTTGAGCATACCCTCCGGAAAGGTATGCCTAAAGTACCTTACATTTTCCACTCATTGCATAAATAATGGGGAAAATCGTAAAATTTGACCGTGTTGCTTTACACTTTCTGTAAGTTGGTATCGCAAACAAAACTTTTTATTGCACCTTCAGTTACGTTTAACGAAAGGGTAAATTTTGAAAATACCAAATTTACCCTTGAATGAAAAAGTTCCCAACTTATCTTCTAAAGTCTAAAATGCACGAAAAAAAAATCTTGAATTAAATGTTTTTTTTTCTTTTTGAAGTATTAAATTTTGCTATTTTAAGGAGTATTTTCTATGTTTCATTTGATTTTTAATGGTGTGTGCAGAATAAAGATCGTTAACTGTACTAATTTGTAACAGTTTTTTAAAAGACGGTACCAACTTGAAAAAAGTGCAAACCACACGGCCAGTTTTTGCAGTTGCCCATACATAATGACCTTACAAGACTCATTTGCTAACTATCCTGAAATGTTTTTCACAGACCGTTGCTTTAGTAGGAGAGAGTGGCAGCGGAAAGTCAACGATAGTGAGCCTCTTAGAGAGGTTCTACGATCCTGACTCGGGCCACATACTCTTAGACGGAGTCGATATCCAGACACTAAAGATAAGCTGGCTCAGGCAACAAATGGGGCTAGTGAGCCAAGAGCCAATACTCTTCAACGAGACCATCCGCACCAACATAGCCTACGGCAAGACCGGACACGCTACCGAGGAAGAGATCATCTCAGCCACAAAAGCCTCGAACGCACACAACTTCATCTCCTCGTTGCCCCAAGGCTACGACACATCGGTCGGGGAACGAGGAGTGCAACTATCGGGCGGGCAGAAGCAGAGAATAGCCATTGCAAGAGCTATACTAAAGAATCCTAGGATCTTATTGCTTGATGAGGCCACGAGTGCGCTCGATGCTGAGTCGGAGCGGGTTGTTCAGGATGCATTGGACAGAGCTATGGTGAACAGAACGACGATCGTTGTGGCTCACCGGCTTACTACGATCAAAGGGGCCGATATGATTGCGGTTGTGAAGAATGGTGTGATTGCTGAGAAGGGAAGTCATGATGTGCTTATGGGGATAAATGGTGGAGCTTATGCATCTTTGGTAGCACTTCATGCTACTTGAGGATAGTAACATGTTGGAAATTAATTTCGGGCACTCCAATTCGTTATAAATTTACATAGCTGTCGTTCACTTTGTTTCATGTAGACATAGGTCCAATATGTAGCAAATTCTTTCCATTTGGTTCTATTTAAGCATGAGTTAGTTGCATATAGTTATTGTGTACTATATCTTTTGTATAGAATTGTAGATAACTATTTTCTGCCAACAAATGATGAAAATGTTCTTGATCTTAATCCGAATAACGTTTTAAAGTTGGAGATAGTTATATATGGAATTGACGTATAGTACACAATAGCTATTTGTAACTAACCCTTTAAGTATTTCAGTAGGCTTCAGTAGGAACATTGCTCGCGGGTAGACTTTGGCGCTTCTCCACATAGGCTGATGGAAACCAGCCCGCCTTACCATTGCATTCGCCTTCAGACCATCCTCCAGGGCTCACCTGAGTCGATATTTCCAGAAAAGAATGTCTCAACTAAACAATGAAATTCACGAAAACATAAAGCTTTCTCCTAAACCATTAAGAAGATGCAGCTGCAATATATATATACTAATGGAGGAGATAAGAAACTACCTTTCTTACGACTATATAGTCACCCTTTGATAGGCTCAGTTCTTTCTCTGTTTCTGCACTGAAATGATGTGTTGCCTGCAAAGATTAATGCACAGAACTTCCTCTGATCAATAGTTACTAAACTATGTTCAGACAAGTGTTGTTGCAATGAATATTGTAATGAAATTCATAAATTTGTTAAATTTATTTAAACTACTTGCAATTATCCGTACCTCAGCCAGGAAGAACATTGTTTTCCCATTGCAATTCTCTGCTGAAGGAGCCGTGTATTTCATCTGTTTATCAACCACTATCTGCAACAAATTTTAAGCCATGTCCAAGGTTTATTTATTTCTCCGATAGAGCAAATATCATTATCTGACAACAATGATTCCTGGATTCAACCTCAGCTTCAACCTCGCCAAGAATGGCAGCTACTCGTAGGTGATAAGATTTCTCTCCTTCAACCTTCAAAATCATAAGCTTAATCATTAATATCTTCAACATATTGTTTATGTGGATCAAAACGCAAAAGTTTGGGCCATAGATCATTTAAGAACACACCATTGCAAGAAGCCTATGGAAAGTGAGCCTTTGCTGTTGCGACCCAATGGTGGACATTGCAGCTTTGGCTTCCTTATCCAGTACTGCCATGTTTTTCTTCAATTCTTGCATTTTCGTTTCAGACAAGTGCAGCTTTGTCATGTTCTCTGCAGTTGGAAACTCTTTCATTCTGATTTGTCTTCTGTGAAGCTCTGCTCTCTGTTTAAAATTTCACAGCATAAACCCAATATAAAAAATATAAAAGGTATTAACATATAATAAGGATTTCAGTATTATGACTATCTATATAGCATGTCACTGATGCAGAAGATGTATTGTTTTTTAATTACCAGAGGCTCTGCTTCATATCTCAGTTGACTATAACGTTGACCCAGACAGCGAGCATCTTCTACATGAGAACCAGCGACCATTGCTCTTAAGGGATCCATAACCTGTGAATGTAACAACTTATTGAACTCTTCTTGCTCCTTTTCCACATGTTTGCAAGCATCACCATATATAGCTGCAGCTTTGGCTAGAACATTGTCGTTGATGTTTTCAGCACCATATTTGCAGCAATCCTCAGACAATTTGGTTCCTGAAAAATTAGCCTTAGTAACCAAAGGAACAGAGACATTAATGTCGCACACTAAATATATTCAACCTGAAAAAGTAATGTTAATGGAACAAATTGCACCGGAGTCTCAATTCCCACACACATTCCTTTCTGACAGTACAATATAGTTAGTCAAACAATTTACCAGCTTCAATATTCCTATGACCTATCGCAACATAAACTTCTGCTGCTCTAAGAATTTCCCTCTGAAATTCCTGAAAAGAAAAATAAAAATATATAAAGCAGATTAAGAAATCAAATATAATGTGCACAAGTAGTATGCAGATCTCTTAATTCCACTGTAAGGAACCTAAATATCCAGTATAAGAACATAACATATTTACCTTTGTTGTACGTGTAGATTTGTTTAGTTTCTCTAACTGATGTTGTATGTGCTTCTCAACCTCGTCAAGACCCATAACATCAGAGCTCTCATAACCAGTCCCATGGAATTGCTTTTTTACGGCCTAAAATCCAAACAAGTAAAATCCAGATCAGGCACTATGATAAGAGCAAGCAATACATCATTAGCTGGTCTTAAGTATGGAATTGGTTGTGTTGCGGCTTATAGTATGAGAAGTCTGCATAGTTAGATTTAGTTGGATATATTATCAGCTCCACTCATATTTACATCACTTTTTATGAAAATGCAAGTTATTAGATACTAATTAGGGTAATAAAAATAACTTATTATTTCCACTTCCCATCAAATACACAAATCTTCCCCGCTAGCAAACACTGTTAGGCCAAAATGACCACATTATTAATCTAGCTCCAAATAGCTCTCGATTTCACATCAAACAAGAAAATTGGCATGCCTGCTACTGCAAAATCATGACCAGAACACGATCCCGATTCCAGGCTAAACCAATTGGGTCGCACTTGATTATGAGAAAACCTTGAAAACCAAAGGGAAACTAAAATTTCTAACCTCCACACGCATTTTTTTTCATGATCCACTAATAAAAATATAAAATTTATCTTAATTAGTTGAACGCTCACTGGATTCCTCACTTTCCCGCACTTTCTCACCAGCCAAACAGAGCTCATTGTGCCATATTGACGGAATGGAAAAATATTAACAACAGATAAGGCAGTTAAAGGGGAAAAAAAAAAAAAAAAGGTCGCGAGAACTCACATGTTGCTGCTTGGTAACCGATTCCCTGAGCTTTCGAAACGCATCCATGGCGAATCCTTTGGGTCTCTGATCCCCGAGAAAACCAGAGGGAAAATCAGGCTTGAAATTGCAGAAGATGGGTTTGTGTGAGAATGTGAGGTTTCTGGATTCGAGACTCTGATCCGAGTATTGGGTCATGCGTTGCGAAATCTTCAGCTCGTTCTTCTCAGTTCTTCCTCGCAAACGGTTTCCTTTTTTGGTTTACTACCTTCTCTGATAAAATTCCGTTACTTTCGGGGGTTTGTAAGGTGCGCACAGGAGTAGGTGCTCTTTTGGTGAGGACCCATTTGACACCACACACTTCTTGGGCTCGGTTTTTTGTGGATCTGTTTGTTTAGCACGGGCCAGTCTGGCCCATAAGTATCAAGCCCAGATTAGTTTGTATGGGTCAGCTGAAGCTTGGTCAACTTGCATGTGTAATAATAACTGCTGCATAGATCTATATTAAAATAGCACAAATGATCTTGATTGGGTATGGGACTATATTGTGGTGCAGAAAATGGACTATTAGAGCATGTATAGTGGAACGTCAGATGGTAGTTTTTGATGATGGTTATGTCTGTTATTTGGCAAGTGAAGCTGGCCAGTCCACAGTGGAGCGTTTGATGCCAGCTTCTGATGGCTGTTAATTCTGTTTTTATTGTTCAAAATTTGAATCTGTCCATTTAATTCAATTTATTTAATTATTTTAAACGGTTACTTCATTAACAAAACTTAAAATTACATTAAAAAAAACCAATGTC
>JAYMSW010004591.1:0-10831 GCA_036897725.1 Erodium texanum | reverse complement strand
TTGCTAAATTTCATTTTAATATATGATAATTTCTATTTTTCCGAATATGATTTTCATTATATGTATTCTCACAACTTTGATTTCATTTTTGAGCGGGGTTCATTTCATTTTATCAAAATATGTAATTTATAGTTTTAGAATGTGAAATGATGTAGTTGTAATATGCAATTCATAGTTTAGAATGTGAAATCCAAAGTAATAATATATGCAATCCATAGTATAATTTACAACAAAGTAGTGAAATACATAGTTTCGGAATACGAAATATATACCATATAAATATGAAATGCACCAAAAATTCAATCTCAAGTCCATAGCTCGGTCAGCCACAGTTTCGAAATACGAAATATGCACAATACAAATATGAAATGTATCAGACTATTCAATCTCACATCTAGATTTTGGCCGACAAGAGCTTCACAGCTCCATATCAAATGAAAAAGCTTTTCTATTTGCACAAGATCCTCTTTTCTTCAGGTGCACCTCAAAACTTCTGTTTTTAGATATGAGAGATGAGATTGTCGCGATTCTGATTAGGACGAGTTCGTGTTTCGAGTTTGTGCCTCAAAAGTTGATCTGGTTGATGTTCCCAAACTGGTATTCACAATAAAGTGAAAATCAACAAACTTAAAATTGAAATCTATTAACTAACAGTACGAAATGCAGCAATATAGAATCTGAAATGTACAAGTAAGAGACCTCACACCATACTTGGTAGATCCTACCATGTTAGAATACTAAGAGGCTTGCTGCAATTATAAAAATTATATCATTCAATAGAAAAATGTAACCATGAAATAAACACCATGGTATAAGACCTCCCACCCCTTCCTTCCACTTAACCCAAAAACAAAATCACATGATCTATCCATTGAAAAAATCACCATGCCCATAATAGCTCATGTTTTGCAGAAACAAGAGATAGATAAAGAACTGAAACCAATGGGAAAAAAGATTTAACAACAAACCTTTTACACTAATCAACACCGTGGTTTTTGGAGTCTCCAGAATGAAGGCGGTTGTTGGATTTCACGACGGAACTTGGCCGGAGCTCGAGATTGAGAAACTTGGCCGGAGCTTGAGAATGAAGGTGGTTTTTGGTAAAGCTTTTCATATTATGTGAACATAGATTTCACATTTTCTCAGCATAACATTCATATTCTCGCCATCTCAAGACGAAAAACATAAATTTGATTGGCTTCTTGGCTTGCTCTTCTGGATGCTTGGAAATCACAATTATAATATTTGAAATTTATAGTAAAAGGTTCAAATCATCTTCGCCAAATTACAGTTTTGCATCATATATGTTTCCAAAACCCATGAACCATAACCTAAAACACAAGAACAATACTAATTAAGGTCATGTATATATATGAAAAAAAGATGAAATCCATGCCATCGACAAGTGACATCGGCGACTTCAATATATAAAAGCTACATTCCATAGTAATCTAACAATTCCATTTTTCACACGATCACACAAACGCAAAAACCTCAGGAACTTTGAATGTCCATCTGACCCGTGAACCGTTAAAACCCGACTTGGATTCTGAAACCAATGCATATAAACAAAAGGGTCAGAGCAGCGAGAAGACAACCCATACCAGCGATAGCGAGATGATCACATGAGTCCTCGATTGTCTGGAATTGAGCCGGTAATTCACCATGTTTCGATCTGGAGATGCCTCAAGCAGATTGTGGGATCGATACGTGGATATGTACGATATACATACATATATGCATGCAAGCTTCTGAGAGGAAGGTGTTTGTTAACCATGAAACTTGTGCTTCAGGAAGATGAGCCACCGCGACGATGGAGATATTATGGTAGGTTTGATTTCGACGTACAGGTCTCATAAGAAGAAGATAGAATATGTAGGGATGCATTATTAGGTAAAAAGTCAGTATTATTCTTATGAAATTGTGAAAAGATTAAATTAAATGAGTTTAAATTTTATTTACCTATTTATCATTAATGATCTTAGTCTTTTATTATTTTTATCTGATGGTTTGTGTTGGCTTCTTGTATAGCATTTTAAGATGGGGGTTTTACATTAACCTCACTCTATATATATATTTGCACGTCTTGTCAATGATTTGTATGATATTGCAGTTATCAAGCTTCTTATTTGATCAATTATTACGTGTGATTGCAGAGTATGGCACGGGAAGTGAAGTTTCAACCTAAGGTGATATATATAGCTATGGCATTTTCCTGCTCGAGATGTTCACTGCCAAAAGGCCTATTGCCGACATGTTTAGCAACGACATGAACCTTCATATCTATGTCAAGATGGCTTTGCCTGACCAAGTTGCTGGAATCGCAGAACCAATACTTATTCAAGAAGCACAAAACAATGTTGGTGACAGTGAGAGGTATCAGAAAGTTATGGAGTCGTTGGTTTTGATATTTGGTATTGGAATTTCGTATTCGGAGGAATCGCCAAGAGAAAGAATGAACACCGGTGATGCTTTAGCGGGGTTAATTCTCATCAGGGACAAGCAGGTACGGGTAATTTGTAATTAGTATCCCTCTGTTCTTTTAAATATCGAATTCTGGAGGTTTAACAAATTTTGTTTACAGGTGCAAATCATACCGAGGAGACGTACCCGTGATGCCCGATCATTCTGGTCATTCATTTGCTCTTTTCACCGTGATCTTGATTTGAATACATAATGTTTCTACTGATAATTAGTTTCACAAACATTTGAGTTTTTTTTTTTCTGTAATGTAATGATGCTTTAGTATTTCATATAATATCTAAGTGTGTATGCTTTAAATAAACTTGCTGGGTCTCGGAAATGCCTATATTGTTTTTGCAGGGTTCATATGTTGAAGATACAGATAGATACTTTGTTTTCTTGAATCTTGAAGTGTGCTCCATTGTTCATTTGTTGATCATTATCATCTTATTTATGTTATGTTGGATATAAATTTAATCTTTGGGTATAACTACATATTTGTATAGGTTTCAAGCCAGAAGGAGATCAAATACTCTTACGTAGAGCACCAAACTTTTGGAGGAAATGGAAAGAGCCCATAGCCAGCCACAACTATTATATTAGGGTCGTTGGTGAGAAGCAGAGTTGCTGAAGCCAATGCCTATATATGCTCTTGTATAAGAAGACACCAAAAGAGAGAAAATAGCTTCACAACAATTATCATCTTTTACTTGAAAAAGATCATCCACAAACAACAATAGCTTCACAAGTCAAATCCCTTCCTCTATTTTCAATCTTTCCTTTATGAAGTCCTTCGCCGTGTATCAAAATCGACTCCAGGGGAGCTTTCCTTTAGAGTAGGACATTCTTTTTCCTGATCTCCAATACTTTGGTACTGCCGTCAACTTATTTACTGGAATTCTCCCTCGTTTGTTATCCAATGCCTCAAATCTTCGTCAAATACATCTTAGTGAAAATAAACTTAGCGGACCAGTGCCAAATTTAGATAACCTTCCTGAGCTTGAGATGTTGACCTTATATGATAACAATCTTGATAGTGGAAGGGAAGGGGACTTGAGATTCATCTCCACTCTAACTAATGCCACCAGCTTAAGATTCTTGTATATAAGTAACAGCAATTTCGGAGGTGTATTACCACGTTCTGTGGTCAACTTGTACATTTGTTAATAAGTGCCAACCAAATAGATGGAAGACTTCAAGCTGAAGAAAAGTAAGAGATCTGTGCTGAGTTCTCCGGATAATTTGCTATTGCAAGTGTCATACCAAACTCTTTTTAGAGTTACTGCAGGGTTCTCTTACACCAATTTAATTGGCTTGGGCAGTTTTGATTCGGTGTACAAAGGAGTTTTAGACCCTCAGGGTATTGTTGCTTCCAGAAGTTTTATTGTCGAGTGTGAGGCCTTGAGGAACATTAGGTATCGGAATCTTTTGAAAGTAATCACGGCATGTTCAAGCATTGATACTCATGGGGATGATTTCAAGGCCATAGTTTATGAGTTCATGCTCAATGGGAACCTTGATCAATGGTTGCATCCACTAATTGGATCGTTTGACAGGCACGAGTCAACAAGGAAGCTAAATCTTCTGCAAAGGCTAAGCATTGCAATCGACATAGCATGCGCGTTGGATTATCTTCATCGCCAATATGGCCAAGCACCCATTGTCCATTGTGATCTAAAGCCAACCAACATTCTTCTCAGTGATGAAATGACTGCACAAGTTGGTGACTTTGGCTTGATGAAGTTTCTCTCTGAGAGCATTGGTGACCTTCCAACAAGTCAAACAAGTACAACGGGACTAAGAGGAACAATCGGTTATGCAGCTCCAGGTACATATATTTACACATCTTGTTATATGATATCACAACTAGCAAACTCGTTATTGACGAATTGTTACGTGAGATTGCAGAGTATGGCACAGGAAGTGAGGTTTCAACTTACGGTGATATGTATAGCTACGGCATCCTTTTACTCGAGATGTTTACTGCCAAAAGGCCTACCGATGACATGTTTAACCACAACATGAACCTGCGTAACTATGTCAAGATGGCTTTGCTCGATCAAGTTGCTGGAATCGCAGACCCAATACTTTTTCAAGAGGCACACGACAATGTTCGTGGCAATGAGAGATATCAGAAAGTTATGGAGTCATTGGTTTAGATATTTGGTATTGGAATTACGTGTTCAGAGGAATCGCCGAGAGAAAGAATGGACATCAGTGATGCTTTGACAGAGTTAATTCTCATCAGGGACAAGCAGGTACGGGTAACTTGTATCCCCTCCTTTCTTTTTAAGTTTTTAACTATGGAGGATTAACAATTTTTGGTTACAAATGCAGATCATATCCAGGAGGCGTGCTCGTGCTGCATGATCATTCAAGTCCTTCACATGATCATGATTTTAATATTGTTTCTACTGATTATTAGTTTCATAAATATTTAAGTGTTTTTTTTCTTCTTATGTAATGTAATTATGCTTTAGTGTTTCACGTAATATCTAAGTGTGTACACTTCATATAAACTTGTTGGGGTTTTAAATGCCTATGTTGTTTTTGTAGGTTCATATGTAGAACATATACAGATACTTTGTTTTCATGAATGTTGAAGTGGGCACCTATTGTTCATATTTTTATTCAGTACCGGCATATTTGTATTGAGATCTTATATTGTGTTTTGTTCGATATGATTTTTTGGTACGATTGTAGATTTGTGCAGGTTTTGAGCCACAAGGAGCCGTAAGGAGAGAGCTACAAAATTTTGGATTTTTGAGAAGCAGAGTTGGTGAAACCAAAACCTATCTGCTCATTCATTATCAGTATAGAAGCAGAGTTCAGAGCCATTGCAACCACAGAGAAGAGTGGCGACTTTGAAAGATTCAAGTCTCAAACCATAACGCTTATAGACTTCATTCATTGTTGTTCTTTATTACCTACCATAACGGTTTAAGAGTGCAATCATTGTACGTTATGTATGATCTAATATTGTGTTGAATCACATTTGTATCTATAAGCCTCAAGTATTCGAAATTTAAAATGAAGCATTTGGCAGATCTAGAAGAGCTCGTGATTGTTTGTGCTTGTTAATTATTTTCATTGTATTGTCTTTCTCAAATCTTGTTCCAGCAGTAAAGGAATCTCAAGTCAAGTCTGTGGAACTAATAGAACGACAGTTCTCTCTACTACAAAAATCGTCAGAAATAAAAGAAAGGGTGAGATGGCCGGCCACCAATACACTCCAATGTTCTTGTAAAGTTCCTCCATGATTTTACATTTACTAATCCTTGTAGATGCAATTTGGTATATGGCTTTTAGATCTTTTAATTCTGCACTTAGCCTTAGTCGATAATCATCGTCTACATTTATGCCTTAGTGTTACTCTATTGACACAGACTCGTGATGATCAAGTCAAGTCTTTGTTCACAACTGGGTGCTCCACTATCTATGTCTACTAGACAAGTTGGTGCTCAACTTCTTCTTTTCCAAAGGAACCATAATGGAAATGATACATATTGAGAAGTTTCTTGCCTCCAAATCGAAAACATATTAGACGGTACACAGTACAATATGGGTTATTATTGGTTGATGGTATTTACCCTCCATAAATAACATTTGTGAAAACAATACTTACACTACTGTTGAAGAATTAGAAATTTTTTTTTTTACCAACATCAAGAGTTGGCAAGGAAGGACATAAAACGACCGTTCAGAGTTCTCTAAACTTGGCACATCCATACCCGACCAGGTCAATTTTGAGGTTGGACAACCCATAGCGATATCATACATGCTTGCATTATTTTTCATAACATGATAGTCGAGGATAACTACGTGCATATGGAGGATATCAACCGGTGTAGGGATTATGACTATTGCTTGCCTACCACACTGAGAATGTAAAGCTTTTCTTGACTCACTGACAACTCCAAAATGATCTAATCGCCAAAACGATTTAATCGAATATATGCCACAGATGCAAAGAATTGTTTCTCAAAATATTGGTCATGTAACTTATATCCAGTTTATGTACTTCCTTTTTATATTAATAAATTATATGAACATTGTCATTAATCTAGTTTTTATCTATGGAACATATATTTGCGACAACTGTTTTCGGTTGACCTCAAATTTGAAATACGCAAAACGTTGTATTACAGACTGAAACATACGAATGATTTGAGAATAAATGCGATAAAAATCGAACTATTCGAGAATTGAAATAGACCACTATATATGGATGCTATAATAAAAACAACACACAAGTAATTTCCCCTCCAAAAAAAAATATGTATAACAAATAAGTGTATTTATTGGTTTAATTTAGAGCCAATAAAAGAATTGAAAAGTAAAACATAACCTTCGACAGGAGGAAACCCATGAAATTACTCAATATATAATGGAAGAGTTCCTCGAAATAAACGAGAACCAATTCTTATGCATGCACTATATATTGACTCCGTCCATCAAACCGTGGTATTGATAATTATATTAACTATTTAATTGCATGAGTTTCTTCGGAGCTTCCTATAAATCAACTCTTAAATCCATATTTCTAAGTATTGGGTACGTTACCGTGTGTACTACACCTCTACGAAACCACCCAACCGCCAAACCCTCCTATATATATATATATATATTTATCTTATTTTCTAATATTCCACATCTCTTTCATTCATCATCCAAATCTTCACCAACCACAAACTTCTCATTTCGAAAATGAAGGTACGTAAGACACCGTTTCTTGCATATGCCAAGACATGTTAATTTTTTGCTCATTTTGTGGTGAATTAGTACTATCTCTATTAATCCATAAATTGATGCTAATTTTGGTTATGATTGTTTAATTTCAGCAAAGAACGGTCATAAATTTGCTGATGAAGGACGAGAAAGCCAGGTCCAAGGCCATGAAGATTGCTGTAGTTACCCAAGGTTAGCATCGGTTGAGATGTATCCCACGTCGAAACTATATGGAGAAATTAATTGATTAATAAATATAATTAAGCCTCCCACCTATGAACTTGAGTTTTGAGGTTGGATAAGAGTTTTCACGTGTTATCAAAACCAACCTAGTTTGACCCACGACCGGTTTATCACCTCCACCCGTGTCTTTTCGGTCCATATGTAGATGTCTAATCCTGTTATGACTGACATGTAAAAGTCTAGTCCCACACGTGAAGGGGGAGTGTTGAAGTATATTATGTTTTATTTTGCTTAGCAATTTTTCTTTATTAGCAAAGATCGGATTTTATAAATAGGTCTGGACTCCCGAGAAGGAAGGACAAGACCAAAAAACACTTACAACCCTAGAAAGAAGTACACCTAATGAGGGAATACAGTAATGAAAAATACAGAGCTTTGAAGCTTATAGCGAAGTACAAACAATTAGAGATAGCAATAGTGTTGCTTATCAAGTTTGAACTTCATAGTTAAATCAAGGTCCATTGATTAGGTGTGTTTTAGTCCGTCAGATGTATCACGTCGTTAGTCCGATCAATGTGCACTCGTATACCCCATAGATGGCTCGAGAGCTGTGCATCTGCATTGGCTGAGATATATTTCGTGTGTTGTTAGTTTAATATTTGCACCAGTTTTGACTGGTTGGGTACCAGTTTAGCTGGTTGTAGGTACCAGTGTAGGCTGGTTGTGGTGCTAGTTTATCTAGTTTGGGTGTCAAGTTATATAGATGCTAACTGCCGTTGGTTTTCGAGGACATCAATGACTGGTTTAGGGTCAACTTAAACTGGATTCAGGTCCTTGCATGTAAGTCCAGACGGTCCCTGATCTAGAAAACAACAATGCTATTTTTAGAAGCTCTAAGATATTGGACAATTATTGGATCCTAATTGATAAATGGTGATGCAGGTGTGACATCAGTGGCAATAGAAGGGGCTGATAGAGATATACTGGTGGTGATTGGGAATGGAGTTGATGCAGCTAATTTGACCAAGTCTCTGAGAGACAAAGTTGGGTATGCAACAATAGTCAGTGTACAACAATTGGAAGGAACAAGATATGAAGAGGAACAAGAACATGGGATGAGTTATGGTCCAAGTTATAATAATTTCAAAACCAATTATCCGACAACTTTGTCGTTCAATTATGGTTACGATCAGTATCCTCAAAACTATCCGGTGAATACCACTTATAGAATGGTATACGATCATGATTCCCCCGGTTGCTCCGTTATGTAATTAGTATAGTTTCGTGTCACAATGTGTTAAATACTTTGACTTGTTTCTTCCGTTTCAATTGTTAGTTGAAATTTGGATCCTATCATGTAGGAATATGTAAATTTGTTTAATGTGTTTGTAGCATCAATGTTGTTAGATAAATATAATGATATAGCCAGTATATGTTTTTTTTTTTAATAAATAGCCAGGTACCAGGATATGTTTTGTTCTAATTTAGTATATGAAAAAAAAATTATTTACATTTAACCGTTAAATTTAATTAAAGTTAGGGGCGAGGAATAGGGAGCGAAGGATAGGTTGTAGTTTGGGTTGGGCTATAGTAGTTATGATAGAGCTGGGCTTAGGTAGATTGGGCTAGATTTTGTGGGTCTGACAGAAGGCAGCCCAAATAACAGTTTGTCCGGTTAGTCTGATAATCATAGCGGTTAAGTCGTATGATCTTGTTTTCAAAAAATATATATATATATTTAATCTTTAAATTTTAAAATTATTTATCAAATTCATCACCAATCATTATTCTACTCTATAGAGCTGATTATTCAACTCTGGAACCGCTTGTAAACAGTGTTTGAATAATATTTGGCCAAAGCTACATAAAAAGCACGCAAATTTTATTATTTAAACAAAAAATATGCATTAAACTTAATTAAAAGAAGAAGAAAAAAGACTAGTTGTACCTAATTACATTTAGGTTGTCATGTGCTTCACCTAATTACACTTTAATTTAATGGGTAACTAAAAAAAAATATGCGTCCTTTTTCACCTTTCCTTTGTAGCAACACCCCCAAGATAATATTTTGTGCCACAAACACATTATCACCTTTCATAAACTAGTAAAAAAAAGACCAATTCTATTTGTATGAATGGGACAAGGTTGATTTTTTTTCAAAAATACCCCTATAAACCCTAAACCTACATACTAGAATGTATTATGTACAAGTGGGAAGAACAGTAAGAAGATGAACTTATAGAAGTGAAGAGTGGGCCTTTTGTGTGTGGATCTTTTATCTATTTTTGTAGTAACCTAAATTGTGATTGGGGGCCCTAAATTCATATAACTAGTGTGATTGTGGATCTTTTTCTTCATGTTTATAATCATTTCTCCACCTTAATACACAAGAAGTTAACATCTTTTTTCTTCTTATAATAAACTCTGACATGTGTGATTGTAACTAGCATTCAAACAAACCATAGAAATGTTGTTGGGTTGATGAATGTTAGGTGAAAGTATTGTTGTAACCAATGCCAAATCCCAACAAGTTCCAACCCAACTGTGCACTGTATGGTAGTATCCACTCATATATTCTTTACATTATTCATTAGGTAATAAATAAACAATCAATTATTTTTTTATTATTTTCTTAACACAGTACAACCATTGTCGAGTAGAGTATCGTCCGTGACAGACACCAACAACCGACCTGAGCTGGCCGAAACTAACTAGCCGAACTCATCACAAAACCGGCCTCATGTTAACACACAGATCAACAGAGTCGACACCACAAACCAGACGATACTGACACCAAAAAACAATCAATTATTTAATCAATTAATATTTGTGCAAGAAATGAAAATATTGCCTGCCACTTGTAACCAATCACCATCACAGTCTCTGCAACCATGAAGCAACTACCATTCCAACTTTGAGACGCAAGTTGGAACTTGGAAGGGTAGCAAGCAACAAAAAAGATTCATTACATCTATATTATATATTTATTCATTTTCTTTTTTAATAGAAATGTCATTTTCAGACTATGTATAATTGAATTGGTCAGCTAATTGATATACAATAATAAGAAGTCTATGAAGAGGAAGAAACCATATTGTAACGCATCATATCAATTGGTGATTATGGGTTTAAGACAAAACGTGTTGGTCGATTTCATGAATTAAGTATACCTTTTATCGCGGACTTAAAAATATTAGATTTTTAGATAACTCCCAAAACTTACATAAAAGAGGGAACGAACCGAAAACTAATAGTAGTTTAAAAGTGAATATTTTTGTACATCAAGTGTTGATCACAGTTTTGTTAGATTTATGACGGAATATTCCGTTAAAATAGACTGAATATTCTATTTTTTATCATGTGCAAGGGACATGCTGTTTTTTTTCCTTCCAAAAACCCAAGAATACCCCTGAACGCGAAAGTACACTAACCTTAAACCTAACCTCTTAAACCTAAT